>JAVQJD010106738.1:0-57203 GCA_036023655.1 Nannoperca australis
CTCTCTCTCTCTCTCTCTCTCTCCCCCTCACTCTCTCTTTTCATTCTCTCTGCACGCACATTGGCAACTCAAGCACGACCGAAAATAAAACAGACAAACATGACATAGAAAAGTCGGTAGCACGGTCATTTTCTTAAACCGCCATTCAGACAGGGGACAAATGACTGGACTACCTTGAGTAGATGAGTGGAGAAACATAACAAAGGTCGATCCCACACAGGTAATGAGGGATTACTGAATGGTTTGATGAACATGAAAATGTTGTGAATCATAAGCTATGGCTTTTGTAATCACCTGATCTTAACCCAGTTAAATAACTTTTAGGGGATTTTAGAGTAGCATGTTAGACATAGTTCTCCACCGCACTAAAACCCCAGAAGAGGGAATATCTTTTGGGAGAATGGTGCCCATCCATCTCTACAGTAGAGTTACAGAGACTCACAGAATTGGTGAGGAGGAGCAATGCAGCTGTTCTCAGGGCATGCAGTGGTCCAATACCTTTCATTTGTCACCCATCTCTATTTTATCTGTTTTGTCTAAAGTTTTCACGACTCCAGCAAACCTCCAAATCTCACCTTCATGCTTTTATAAGAACAACACGTCCCCTATGATAAGACTAACATGGCTATGTGTGCGGTGTTGTAATCCATTTGGGCTGTGTTTATGCTGTTTTTGGCCCCTCTCTGGGGACTTAACAACATGAAATACGACCTTAGTTTCGGCAGGGGGAAACAAAATAGTGAATTGTCTTTTTTTTGACACTTCAGATTAACACAACAAGATATAACGTGTTAATTAGTGAGCTTTAAATGTGTTTGTAGGTGGATTGTGTTACCTTTGGACAGAGCCAGGTGAGCTGTTTCCCCCTGTTTCCAATCTTTGTGCTAAGCTAAGCTAAGCTAACCAGCTGCTGGCTGTAGTCTTATACTGAATGAACAGATATGAGAGTGGTATTGACCTAGACTGAATACGCATCTTTCCCAAAATGTCAACTCATGTACTCAATTATGTTGCAGCATAAAACACTGTGGCGCTTTATATGTATTTTAGTTGGAATAATTCCACTGTATTATTTTGGACAATCGCAGAGTTGAGTAAAACTATAATTCCTCCAACAGTTATTATTTTAATATATCTTGTAGCATTATTAATATTGCCTCAGGGTACATTTAGCTAATACCTGCCATCGTTTTATAGGGCACCGTTGTAAATGTAACAGAAGAGTTGAGAGTGTGATATTCAACTGAGAGAGTGAAATTGAGTGTGTTAACTGTCTTGCCATGCTAGAACTGATTAAAGAAGATTATTTAAAGTGAAATCGTTAACCTGAAGCACATGTATTTACTCGAGTAACAGGAGAATACTGCCCATCACAAAATCAAGCTTACAAAAATAACTGGTTTGGACAAACGTGGCCTGTGCTTAGGTATGATAAATATTACTTTTTTTTTAAATGATCCAAGACCGATAAGTAGGAACATTTTGAATGCAATTTCAAATGGCCCACTTATCCATTAACTTCTGAATCCTGGCTGTTTAAAAAGGAACACGGATAAAAAGAAAGAAGAAACACATTTGACATCATAGCATTTTTCTCTTCACTTTGCACCTGAGTGCCTTATTAACCATTATTTCTGCCTGGTACGCCACATTGTCCAAGGAGCCCTGTCTTAACTGTCACATCTGCCAGTCGGTAAAGTATCCCATCTCTCAGAGGGATCAGTGCAGGATGAAGTGCACCGGGCCTGAATAGGTTTACTGTCACTTTTTCTCATCAGCAAGGTTTGTGTGTGGGGTCAAGCCCTCAACAAAGGATGACTCTGCTTCCATTGTGCCATTAAGACAAAAAGGGTCCTGCTGATGCCGTGGCTCTTGCTGCAGTAAGGCAGACTGATGGGATTTAAGCGTGGGCCCTGTCACCAACGGCAACCTGGTGCTTATTAATTGGGAGAGTGGGGGGTAATGGAGGAGATGTGGCAAGAGAGTGAGGGGGGTAATGGGGGTGGGGTGCTGCTGACGAAGCAGTGCCGCCTGGGGTCAGGAAGAGGGACATGATGGATACAGATGATCGCCCCGTAAGGAAGTTTTGAGGGAAAGAGGAGGAGGCTCTTTCGACGGGACCTTAAGAAGCCTCTTTGTCACTGTGTCACTCAAATGGACTTAAGGTGGCTGAAACTTTTTCAGGGAGGTAAAGAAAGGAAAGGTCCTATTGTGAGAGGTGGGTCTCTCTCTGGACGCCTGATAAACACAACAGATCTCTTTCTTACGTCCTCTCCATGAGAGCTCAGTACTCCTGCGAGGCTAAATTGAGTTAGTGTGTCTGTTGTCGGAACCTTTCGGGAAAGCACTTTGACTGAATTTTGAGTGGATTGCCTCGTCTTTTGTATCTGTGCCTTTTATGTGCATTCCTTTATTCGGAAATAAAAAGTTTGAGGTATCCAAAATGTTTAGTGAAGATCCTTCGACACAGACAATGAATGTCATTGTCTTTAACATGTGAGTAGGGCTGCAAGTAATTTATAAAGTATAAAACCTGTTAGATGATAGTGAAAAATGTCCATATCAGTTTCCTAGATTCCAGGGTGACGTCTTCAAAACCCAAAGATATTCAGTTATTAGTTGAAACTAGCTATACCTACACCTAAAAAGGTTCTAAATTATTAGTTAAGAATCAAAACAATTGGGGTCAAGAACCAAAAGCTGGCATTGAATCCTTGTATTTAAGATATTTCCTAATTTAGAGAATGATTTGTGTAGTTTTTTTTATTCAGTATTTTATTTCTTTTATAATTGTTTTGTCTACAGGCAAGCTTACAATTTAACAAATGTGAAGAATGAAGTTCCCAATGATAAATGAATAATGCATGCATTTTGGGGTTTTGAGTTCAAAAGAAGCTTTTCTTTCAAGGAAATTCCAATTTCCCATGTAATTAGTACTAAATTACATAGTTCTTTAGGGAAAAAAAACCTTGAAAATTATCAAGAAAATATTCAGAAATTGCAGAACCATAAGCAAAAGCATTGCCAAAAACATGTTGGTTGTTGTAATCATGTGACCAACGTTACACACTTCTGTCTCGTGATGATACCTGAGCCAGTTACATTTGATGATGAAGACCGTGAAATGTGGTTGAATTGGCACTGATCTTGAACAATACCCAGCCCTACTAATGTATTTGAAAGTATAGCCCACACAGTGATCATCTCTTGAACCTCCCCGTTAGTAGCACAGCCTCAGCAGTCCTCAGTTTGACTGACATGTGATGTGGAGGCAGGGTGGAGTGCAGCTCAAGCCAGCTCCTGGAAACAGAATCTGACCCCTTTGCTAGTTCTGTCATCTGATAAGAACCAATGTTTTGATAGTGTTCTTCTCCCTCTCGACATGATCCTTGGGGTTCCTTTTACACCCCATAACGAATAGGGCTGTCTAAACAACAGTTTATGGCCAGGACAAGGCCTGGTCAACCATCATCAAAGATCTACTCTGGGATGAGCCATTAGGTGTGGACCAGATGTTAGAGGAAGCTGTAGTGATGCTGGAGGATCGATTTCCAGTTAGAAAAAGAGTTTTGACCATTTAAAATCATGCTCATGTTTTTGAGTTTCTTTTCTCCTTCCCTCCCCTTGCCCTTTACCATTGACCGATGTTTGACCACTGCCAGTGACAGCTTTACAGTGTAAAATAGAACTCATTGTTGTCTTATTCAATATGGCTTCCCTGAATAAGTCCATAAATGCATTAGGGTCCTGTGTCTCTCTCTGTTGTTCCGACTTAGGTGAACTGGCGTTCAACCCGGCAACGTTGTAAAATGCAGATTGGGTTCACTGACAGGCCTTCCATTTTATTACACAGTCATGAACAGCATTGTAAACTGTCACACGTCCTTCACTTTCATTCACTTATTCTATCAGGGATAACAGCCATGAGACCAGATCCCTCTGACTGCCGGTCACATTGTCAAAGAACTGACATTTTTGGCAAGACATGCTGGAATTTGAGCTTTTTACATTTTCATACATTCTGTGAACATGTGTAAACTATGGCTTTTGTTATTTATGGCCTAGATGCCCGAAGGGTGTTTTGGTCAGTCCTGTCAAAAACATTTCGATGGGCATTATTATGAGTTTTGCTAATTGATTAATCGTTAAAGTAAATTTCAAAGAAATTTTCTGCTGCAATTTTCAGTTATTTTGTGACATTTAATAGACAAAAAAATGAACTGATCATAAACACACCCAAACACATTCATAAGTCAGGTTAGTCAAGAATATATTTGTTTATCTGTATTCACTGAAGCTCCATGAATAAAAAACACAATTATATGATTTCTACTTATTTATTACTTATTAAAAGTAATATGCTTTAATATTTGTTATGAGACCTACTGTAAGTTTACAGTAAACAAGTCGTCTGCAGTGTGGCTACTTTTAATAAGGCTTGATTCTCGTTTGTGCTGCATCAGTTATCTGTTTGGTGCCATTAACTGATGCTGGTCTTTGTCCGTGGCTGGGATTTAGTTTAAGGTTAAATGCCTTGCCCTTAAACTCATCCGCTGGGCCAGAGTGTGTGGCAAGGTCACCACTCCAATCAACCTAGTGTTAACACAAACTGCTTGTCCCCTAATGAATTAGCGCTACAGTTCCCCGGCGAGTCCTTCCCAGCCCTGCTGCTCTTTCACGCGCACCCCCTAGCCCCTAATTTTAAAATGAGTTTTATAACTGGACAGTAAACTTCCAGTGGCTTAATGATGATGACTTCTTCATCTGCCCAAATGCTCCTTTTGTCCACTCCTCCTCAGGCCCTGGACCCTGCCCCCATTAACTCTGGTCACACCAGGCCTTAAACCCTAGTTCACCCCACTTTATAGTTCCACAGATAATCCCCTAGAACACACACACACACACACACACACACGCACACACGCGCACACACCCTCAGGCTATTATCTCCACTGAGCCCTGCTCTGTCTCCCTCTATCTCTCTTTCTCTCTGTTGCTGCCGACTTCAGTAATGGCATTCAGCTGGAATGTTTGCCTTTGTTTGTGTGGCCCACTGGAAAGCCATGAATGACCTCAGCTCATCTGCTATCCTCACTAGCTGCAATTTGCACTTCAGGGCTCAGCAGGTAGTCCCGAGGAGAGAGAGGAGGGGGTTTCGAAAAAAGCTTGTGGGGCTTTTATAAGGAAATTAGAGCCGTGGACTGCCACCCGGATAGTAAACAACAGTGCGAGTCCTCACACCCTTGGCGTCAGGTAGCCCACGTGGAGCGTGTAGAAAAGGGAATTCTGTTGCGGGAATTTTCACATGGTGGCAGTTTTGTTTTCTTGTTTAGTTTTTTGACAGTTGAGCTGCAGGATTGTTTTCTTATTATAAGAGTCAGACGTGCTAATTAGCACCTTGCTTGCTGTACTTCCTCCCCACCTGACGCTCGTCTCTTGATTTGTGAATCTTCTGCAGAGGCCTTTTTGATTTTCCTACACCATCGGAGCCTCAGCCTGCCATGTTATACAATCAATAGAACAGCCATCCCAATGTGCTCGGTTGGGTGGGTGACCGTCTCCAAACATCCGTCATGTGTTTGGCAACTGCTGAGTCAGCAAAACAAAGCTGGGGCGCTCCTCTCGGAATCCTAAGAGAGGAAAGCCCCCTCTGCCCCTACCCCCTCCACGTTTAAGAGCCGCAAGCCCAAGATCTCACAGAACCCCCCACAGCTGATCATGTGACTCGTCTTTCCTCAGGTGGCGGTGGCAAGGATACTTCCCCTTTGTCAGGGACTTTAGCAGGAGCTCAATGCAGCGGTGAAGGATGGGCTCGGGGGCGGGCAAGCATTCAATCCACACCCTTTTGTTTTTGTGCACAGTGTCTTTTGAGGCCAAAGAAAATGCTGGGTTTACTCATTATCTCCATTCTAAATGGGCTATTTAAGACAGGCCATGTCAAAGTCAGGGGCTTAGAGATAAATCACACTGACAACTCTTTTCCCCCAGTTGAACTTGTGGCTATGCCCGACTCAGATGGATCGTTGTAGAGATTTCACGTTTGTTACACATGATAGCTACAGTTAGTGTACGATATTTCTATCACTTAAATATAATCCGAGGCGGTGCTTGAGACCATACCATGTGTGGTCCAGATCAGCAACAGCCGGACAAATTTCACAGTCAAACTCAAGCCCAATGTTTTTAGACAAATGTGGCTGATTGAGAGAAATGAGTGCATGTGAGGACTAATGGAGGCCCTGATTGGCTCGTGTGGTGGTTTTACAGCAGCCCTCACACTGGCTGTGCCCTAATATAACCATTGGAGAGGAGGTGCGAAGAGCTGCACACAACTTGATTAAACCAACTGTTGACTGTGTCTGTGGTAATGAACTGGAACATCAGTGACACAGCTCAGTGAAGCAAGAACCCTGGGCCAGTAAGGGGAGATGATGATAATGGGAGAATTTATGGGAACATAAATTTAACAACTGAGTGTATTACAAACATGGTTATTATTATTTTGTGCTTTGAGTAGGTTTTTTCAGCTGAAAATATAAATTTCTAGACATTTCTACATTACAGTTTTTTATTTTTCTTATCTTAATAATGGCAGTTTTAACTCTTAATGAATCAAATCAATTCAACTGAGGAGAAATACTGATATTAGAAAGAGACCTAAACAACTCAGTGTCATGGTAAAGGATGAGTGCATCTTCCCTGTCAGCAAGTACACGTGAGTTCACTCAGACCTACTATTTACCTGACACATTCTTGCTGACTTTGCTTGACATTAATTAGTTGGCAGGAAAACAGTCACAGAAGCCTTGGCTTTGGTGCGCGGTACAGTTCAAATTGTAACTTTACATGCGTGAGGCTTTAGAAGATGGTTTGCATGGTATTAGTGTTAGAAACATGGAACTGCAGTCTAAACAATGCCCTGGCAATAAAACTTGGCAATCTGACAGCTGCTTGTGTTTATCATTCAAAGTCAGGAGATTTCAGCGACCCTGAATAGAAACAGATTTCAAAGATTTTGGATTGTAAAACGTTAAAGAGAGCTGCACTTAAATGATTTAATTCGTTTTATATTTGGATATAAGTTTGACATGTTGCATTTTAGATCTGTGATGCGTCACATATCTAACTTTGTATACATACAGTGTGATCACTCTCGAAGCCCTTCGTTATTTCCTGGAAATGAGCAACCTCTCCATTTAGAAATATGATAAGGTACTATCCCTGATCATTAGGCTACAATGACATATAATCCCTAACATCTGCCTGCGCCTGTTGATTTGTGGTGCATTTCCGTTTATTTATTTTGACCAGATGAGCCCCTGGTATTTATAACGGGAGTAAAATCCCAGTGTGGGGTCAATCCCGGGCAAGGCTACGAAGACAAAATGCTCAAGCTGACCTGACATTCTTGTCCCCGTTTTGCCGGGGACAGATTCTCCTGTCTCTGAATTGGCCCACCAATAAAAAAAAAAAGTTGGGTGTGGCAGCAAGAGACTGTACTGAGCTTGAGAGTGAAAGTGTGATTTGAAGACCCTCCCCCCTCCGTCTTTTCAGAAAATGAAAACGTCCACCTGACACAGTGCCAGCAGCGGATGTCTTGGCATGCTGGGGGGTCACGCGTGGCAGGGCGCCGTGGCTGTGGGGAAATGCGGGACATCGTCTTTGTTTCCCCTCCACGGCTCTGCAGGCTTCCAAGAGCATCTGTCACCACAGGGGGTCACCAGGGCCAAGATGAATGAGCCCCCGGTGGATTCCCTCCCTCCTTGGCAAATGGCACAGGACAGAGGAGGGCATAGGGGACTAGGGGGAGGGGTTTGTGTGTATGTGTGTGTGTGTTTGTTTGCATGTGAGTGAGAGAGAGAGAGAGAGGGCGAGAAAGAGAGAGAGAGAGAGAGAAAGAGGGAGGGTTCCTGCTGTATTGAGGGAAAGAGTGGGATTCCCATTTCTTTCTATAGTAGTATCATGACAAAGGTGGCTTGAGGCATACCAGAGAAGAGTGAAACTCCATATGCTGCCTGGACATCACAAACTCTTTCCATGAGGATTTATTATCTAAAATGGACTATATTTAAAAAAAAGAAAGAAGCTGACTTCACATTTGGGATTTACTGCATTTGATTTGGATTTGAAAGCTTCATCCACCAGGCGTGAAGTGATGGAAGGTACAGAAGAAGCTGTTTAAACTGCTTGCTGTGTGTCACGTGTGGCCTTGATGTAGCATTAATGAGATGGGCTTTTAGCACCTAATTTAGAGAACATGGAGAGATGTTTGTCTTTTTTTTCCTCCCTAAATGTCTTACCCCATCCCCCTTTCTCTCATGTCTGATGGGCAGTGACTTTTCACCACAGCTTTTCTAATGTTAAGAGTGTGCTGAGTGTGCTCTTTCCCGCATTTAAGCTATTGGTATGGACTTTAAATGTTATAGCATAACAATGAGGTGAAAACTGTTTTGATATTTATCAAATTTTCATTAACATTTTATCTACAGTTATTTTTACAACTGAAATTAAAAAATTAAAAAAATTGTAAATTGGTGGTTTTAATTTAAGTAAATGCTAGATTTTGGAAAAGTTTTTTGGTTACCTGTAGTTGTTTAATTAGCTAATTTTAAACAATAGCCATTTGTCACGCTTAACTGTATGGAGAGTATCAACATCGTCCTACCTCTATTTCTCTATTTCATATCTATTTATATGGAATGTAAAAAGAAAATTGAAGAAATGAAAATCACATTTATTTAGAAATGAGTTGGCTTTGAATCAAACCAGGTTAAGATGGGAAGTAAGTTGAATCATGCCTCTCTCCCTCTACTGTAATGGGGTGAGTTGAGGGAGAAACAAAAGAGTGACTGGAGAGAAAGAAAAGGGGGGGGTTAAAAGAAAGATCAGCTCAGTTTGATAGAGTTAAAGAAAGAAAAAGTAGGATAAATGTAAATATTTTTATCATTTTATCCAAACCAACTGTGACTATGTGCACTTAACAAAGCCCACCAAATACAGGAAATGTAAAGAAATTGAAATTAAAGTAAAATGTTTTTGTCACTTACTTTTATGTGTGCCATTGGCAGTAAGTTAATCTCATTGACAAAGGCACACAAAACAGCTATAGATTGCTTGCTGCCATATTTTACAATTTAAGAATATACTAATTTAACATTGGCAGCGATCAGATTGTATTCTGAACTGCAACACTCACAGCAATGCTTCATTTAGTCTTTCCCACTATGAATAATTGAAAATAAACACTTTTTATTTATGTACAGAGTAAACATTAAGTTGACTTTTGATTTGTGATTACAGTCTTCTATGTAAGATCTACGCAATAATACTAGCACAGATGGAGCTTGACTGTTCAATGTGCAATGTTATGCATTTGTACAAAAAACAGTTTTAACACAGTTAATGGAACAATTTAAAGATATTTTTTAACTGATATTATCACAGTCCCTGCAGTGTAGTCTATTTCTTCATATTACTGGTAGCCAAATGAATGTATGAATTACATAAGTGTGTTAACCATAGTCTTGAATCCAGCCTGGCTGTAAGTAAGAAACTAAACCAGCTTGTCAGCGTAAACATTCCCTCAAATGTCATTACTGGAAAAACAGGAGCTTATTAAGCACCTCAGGCTGGGCTGGGTGTCTAGATTTATGGCTCCCTCGTCTTCATCTCAGGAGCCATCTGCGTCTCCTTCTGTGTCGTTTACCCTTCACGACTAGATAAGCATCAAAATATTTCAAGACTCTCCTTCCTCCGGTTGAGATTCGTGTCCTTTGTGTGAACATCCAGTGGAGGTTAAAGCAGGAACTTGTGTTGTGATACTTTAGCCAGAATGGTACATTTCACATGATCAATGCTACGTTTTCTTCTTTCTTAAACAAACATTTCAGTAAGCAACAGATTTGCCCAGAAGGTAACGGAGTACAGGGTTCTGTCTGACATATTGACATTTAACTCTTTGATTAGCTGTATCAAGCTGGCTAATCATTCACAAAATAGGTTCCAGTGTGGTCAGTAAATGCAAGTTGAACCAGCTTGTGTACACTTGCTATTTGAAAGGACTTGGACCCCAGACCAGCCTCATTCTTACTGAACGGCATCACACAGTCACAAGTGTTGACGGGGGTAGATTGTGACAGTCAGTGTTTTCAAGAGAACTTTGCTTATGTTATATCAGAGCCTGAGTGGCTAAACAATACTTTGTCAAGAGGTCAAAGCAACTGGCAAAACCATTCAAAGTAGAGTGACTGTGTGTAGTGAGTGCAGCTACAAACTAAAACACCCAGTTGTGTTTTATAACAATAGCCCCAGGGCTGTGGTATCATATAACACCTTTTTAGCCTCGGAATAGTGAGTACATGCCATGGTTTGAGCCGCTCTAAATGTTTGAGTGGTCATAAGTGCACCCATTCATTTTGTGAATGGGCATGTTCTTTGGACTGTGGTGGCCTGTAGTGACAGACTATCTGCAGCACACATGTTTCAGAAAACAGTTGTTTTCTGTTTTGGGTCTTTCAATACAATGGTACATTACCTCAACATTGTTTTTGTTTTATCGTTGGAAATAATTATGAAGGCGATGAATGGTCAAACTTAATGTTGTTGTATACATTACAGTTACAAATGAAACTGGTAATGGACAAAAGTATTTCATCAAATGTCCTTTTGATGATTATTCTTGCGATATACTGCAGCAATCTGCTCTAATGTGTCACTTTATATTGTGTTTTGAGAGAAACAAGTGGAAATTGGCTAATAAACTTGTGTTTTTTCATGTTTTAGGAAAAATAAGCTTTGAAAACCAAACCACACACTAAATGACTTGTTTAAATTAAAGCTTAAAGCTGTTGCTTAAAATTGGTTTTAGGGGTCTGGTTGCGTTTTTACTGAATTGAGATTAACACAATTATAGAATGTATAATACTGTATAATACAGCACATCTTTCAGAATGTATAAAATGTTTAATTTTAGTTTCATTGTACCACTGACAGTGACACTCTACTGACACGTTGTCCTTGCTCTCCACCCAGGTCTTCGAAGCACCGACTGAAATGTCTCTGCTGAAAGTTTCCGCTGAGTGGTAGTGATCCAGCATGTAGCAGAGCTGAACAAGCCCCTTCACGCCTGGGAACAATCTGACAATGTAAGTCAGCTTGTTTTTAATGCACTGCTCATGTGTTCAGCTCAGCTGCTATTTCCGAGGGTCTGTGCTCTCATATTTTCTCTGTCTTGGTCCTCTCAAATCCACTGAGCAAAGATTAGACTAGCTTATTTTGACCTGGGGTCACATTCATGCAATCTGTTGATGCCACCCCGGAGCTGAGGGATGGCCTTGACTGACCATCTGAGTGGCTAAGAGGCCGGTTTAAAGTCACCACTCGGTGACATGTAGCCTCCCATTTTAGCCGTTAGTCTCTAAACATTAGAGTGCATTGCCCCGGTAGAGTTCACTCATTAAGTTTGACCATTCATCAAGCAGACCGCAGCCACTGACTCACCTGAAATACCCCCCTGTCACTGCAACTGACCTTAGCAACCACCCGAGTCACACCCCAGAAACAACCGTTAAGCAACCTCTGCCGTAGTCGCGCTTTGTTTTAAGTTGCACAAGTGATAAAAGGTCATTCTCTGTGTTCACCTCGGGCCTGCGCGAGGTTAATGACAAATCTGTCCGCTGAGGCTTGAGGGTCAGCCAGCCAAAGAGGCCTCTGGAGGCAGCGGCTGCTTAAAAACGCCCTCAGGCACTCATTTTCTTTTTCTTTTCTTTTTTTAACCCCCTATGTCTTTGTTTCTCTGTGCAGCCACCTTCCTCCCATCAGTTAAACAAGAAATACTGTAGCTTGATTGTGGTAAGCTTTTTATCTCTTTAACAGCACAGTCAGGCACTGTTAATCTAGTCTTTTGTCTGGGTTGGTGAGATTCCTTCCCAGTAAGGTTGTTAGGTAAAAAATGGGTCTGGAACCTGTCCAGGCGTGGGCAAAATGAGACCTGGGAGAAGAAAGGCAGCTCCAACTTGATTCCCACCTTGCCTGTTATTGACAAAATAAAAAGATCCATGGTGTCTGTGTTTCCAAAAGGCGCCGTGTATCTAGCAGATATTGATTCACTGACTGACATATACACTGTGTGGTACGGACGAGTACAACTAACATAGAAATCATTGTTTGATTGCTGCAAAGTGTTTACCCTGGATGAGTGCGAACAAGCACCCACCTCCATGTATTTGTGATGATATTTAAATTAAGACATGTTTACTTTCACATTACAACTGAGAGTTTGACTGTAAAACATGTTAATGAAGCTGAGAGATGAAATTGACAAGGAAATTAATCGACAATTTATTATTTATAAATGATTTAAGAGTTTCAGTACTTTTTAAAGCAAAAATACCAAGTATTCATTGGTTCTAGCTTCTAACATGTAAGGCTTTACTGCAGTTTTTTGTCGTATATAATATAAAACTGAATATCTTTGGGTTTGGACTGTTGGTCTTACAAAACAGTATATAAGGCCCTATCTCTAACTCTCACCTTGTGGTCTATTACATTTGAAAATAATTAAAGTAATAATCCCCAAAAAACGGTATAAAGTAGTTAAAGTAATTATTTCAGTTTTGTAAAGTGTTTTCATTTAGTAAAAGTGCTGCGGCCACATTGCTAATTCAGACTTTTTGCCCCTTTGCCCCTAACAAAATCAATACTGTTTCTAAAAGCTGCTTCAGAAGCAACACATGTAAATAAACATGTGTTTACAATGCAAGGCTAATGTTGGGTTGAAAAATGCAGTTCTGAAAGGCCAGTCTGAAGTTATTTAAATCCACACATAACCTCACCATGTACGTTTTTCAATGGCTGTGCAGGATCTTTGTTAGACCTGTTTGAGGAGTTTGAGCTTTTCCCTTCAACCTGGGCCCCCGCTTGGCTGCTCTAGTGCTGATGAACTACAACGTTGGTCTGCACCAGTCAAATGTAGTCCAAGGACAAACATGGAAGGCATTTCAGGCCAAACTCATGTGTCAGGAAAGCAGCCAAAACTCTGTTTGTTTTCTTTTTCAACTTTCCACCCTCACAGTTTGAACACCCTTGATCACTGGCTTGGTATTAAAAACAGCTTTAGTGAATTGTTATGACAAACTGAAAAAATGGTAGTTTAAGTAGGAAGATCCATTGTATGATGAATGGATACCGTGATGTAGCACAGCCATTAGTCAGTGCTGCTTTTTCACCACATTTGGAATGCTCTCTGTCTCTCTTTCTTTCTCTTTTCTTTTCTCTTTCTTTCTCCCCTCTGTCTCTTTCTTATTCTCTCTTATTTGAGACTACATGCTTAGCCCCCTGTCCAGCTGCCACCTGCCACCAGAGAGCCAGCCAACCAGGCCCACACAGCCGACCCCGGCAGATGTCGCTGAGTGGACACTGGGGTGGAGGGGGCACGGGGGCAAAGCAGGCCGAGTGACACAACAGACAGAAGGAGAAAGAGCCAGAAAATATAGCAAAAAGCCATTGGCCTTGGCTATTATGTTTGGGCTGACATAGAGAAACTGTGTATGTGTCTGTGCAACCATACATATGCTCAATGCATGTATGTTAACCAGACTTATTTCCACACATATAGGGCTGCGCCTGAAGATTAGTTTTACCATTGATTAATCTGACCATTTTTTCTTGTTGACCGGTTAATATTTAGGTCAATGAAATGTCATCATATAGTGCAAAATGACCAACAACAAATACCCGAGGCTCTTATAACAGCCTGAAACCATAAGATGTTCCATTTACTATCTGCTATTTGTGTGACACACCTGTTGCTGGTTGGCTGTCTTTGCTATTCTTCTAATCAACAAACTGAGATACACAGCATAATGACTGTGCATCTTTCTTCAGCATCCTGGTAATTTCTCTTTTCTCCCACAGATAATGGGGAATTCATACGCCGGGCAGCTGAAGTCTGCTCGATTTGAAGAGGCCCTCCATAACTCTATTGAGGCGTCACTGCGCTCTAGCAGTGGAGATCCACAGCCCATCTTCACACAGCTCTATCTTGAGCCGGAGCCGTATCCTGGTAACATGGAAGGTAGGAACGTCACAAGAAACAGCAAAACAGGATCTGGTTATAAACTGCATTAGGATTCTAGGAAATACTTCCCTTTTCTTTACATGTTGTCTTTTTGTGGTCTTAAAGGCAGCAGTAAAATGCTGGATACATTTTTTCGTCATGTACCTCTGGTTTATATTTTATATGAAAGTGACAATTTCTGTACTCAAATTACTCACATGTTTTCAATTTTGAGATATTGAGTCAAGGCTGTAGTCATGTTGTTGTTTTTAACTAATTGAACCCACACAAATATTCATTAATTTATTATTACTACTTAATATTGTATGTAATTATGTAATTGTACACTTACCTTTGGACAACTGTTATATATATTTTTGCTGGCTAAAAGTCTAAAAGGTTACTGTTCTCTAATTGGCTATAGTTCCCTATAATTTGTATCAAAGTACATAGTTATTTCCAGGAAACCTACTAGAAAATTCTTAGGAATTTGTAGATCTGTAAAATTGTGGTCCGTTTAATTCTAATCCATCTAAATAATGTGATTAAATCGTCCATTAGACATGAAGTCGAAAGCCGACCTCCATGGTGGGGAGCCACCAGGGCACGAGCTTATGAATGGCCACTCTTCCAACGATCTGGAGGAGCTGGAGGATGATGATGACTCAGACAGCAGCAGCCCTCCACTTCCCTACCTACAGGCCCCTGTACCCGACGGCTGCTGCACACTGGACGGTAAGACACATGCCCAAAAAAGCATTGATTTCAACTGTTTAAAACGCAACATCCTATGACATACAGCCAATGAGCTTGTTGTTAAAGATGATAGAATTATAAAATATATGATGTCGGTGTCTTTGTTTTCATCACTTACTAAATAAATAAACTGTCAGCTGGATCTACCCTAAAGTACCTTCTTTCTTTCTTTTTTATATCACATCTGTTTTTTCCTCTGATGGAAAAAAAATCCTTTTTTAGGCTTCTGTCAGGCCGGCAAGGACCTCCGCCTGGTCTCCATAGCAACAGAGCCCATCGAATTCCCAGCAGGCTTTGAGCTGGTCGGTGCCAAATCCCCCGGCGTCCCTGAGCACATCCTCGTGTGTGCCGTGGACCGCCGCTTTTTGCCTGATGAGAACGGGAAAAATGCACTTTTAGGTCAGTCTGTTCCCGTAGTCTGAGATAAGAGTGGACACAGAAAGCTATCAGCATCACTTTAAGTTCCCAGTGGAATGAACATGTTCGGTTGGCTAGCCTGTGCTGGCCATACACTGCACTGGACTGTACATATCTGCAAATAAAGTTTATAAATGAATACTATCATTTCATTTTTGTTATTCTTTCCAGGTTTTTCAGGAAACTGTGTGGGATGTGGGGAAAAGGGTTTCAGATACTTCACTGAGTTTTCGAACCACATCAACCTGAAGTTATCCACCCAGCCCAAGAAGCAGAAGCACTTAAAATTCTACCTGGTGAAGAATTCTCAGGGTGCTCTGTGCAAAGGACCCCTCATCTGCTGGAAAGGTAAAAACACTCCCTAAATCCCAGCATTTCAATTCTACATTCATATTACACCTTTGTCTTGCAGTGCACTTATTTATTATGTGATGATGTGCTGTTACGTGCTGTATGTCACAGTTTTTGTCATTCCTCTCTTGTGCCTTCTCAGACTGTAAAACCCGCCAGTTATCCAGCGCAGCGTCAACGTCCAAACCCAGCTCGTCTTCCTCTCTCAGCAGTAAAGAAAACAGGGGCACCAGTGGACACAGCTCCTCTCCCTTTTCCCTCTCAGGTGAGCCTGCATGCAGCACACACATCTATTGCCTACATTCTCATTGTATTTCACCAAAAAAGAGGCATTGCGTGTGTTGGTATATGCTGTTGCCATAGAAACAGGTGGTGGTGGGGGCTAAGCACTGAAATGTATTAGGTGAGCATAGCCTGACGCTTAAACCACTACACTGCATTCAGACTATATAAGTCAGTTGGTTGTGTGTCATCTAGTAATTAAAAATACTATTAGAAATATCTTAATATTTTATACATTTGAGAGGCATACTTCAGAACACAACTTAATTCTGTCCCTTTTTCTATTGTGAGGTGTAATGTAATAGAGGTCTGAATCAATTCTTCAGGTAGACCAACTACGAGGCAGAGTCATGTTTTCTTCACAAAGATGTTGTTCTTCTCTGACCTCTCACAACATAAGTGACTGTTCCCTCTTTGATTGAAAAATGCTCCTGGGCTTATGGTATTGATTTGTTTTGAACCTAGAAGCTGCCTGTCAGCGGTGATCTCGCACATTAATGTGTTAGACAGCTGAGCTGTAAGGTCTCGTTGGCATAGCTCTTTCCTAAAATCTCCTGACTGTGACCTCCGGGTACATCCTGCTCCCTACGAGGTCACTGACACTCGCTTGGAAAGCCAAGAGGTCAGACATTGTAGCAAGCACTTCTCCACCTCTGCTCCAAATGACTGTTTATCCTGAAATGACTGATGAAAAGGAGAGTTATGGTTCGTTTGTATTATGCAATGAACATTGGATAAAGACACAGACATCTGTTAGCATTTGTTTGATACATGAAGGCCAAAGACAACCAAATAACTAATCAGTGGGAGTTTAAGGCTGCAGCTTGAGTTTTGTGCTATCCCAAAGATTTGTAGCCAATCGTGGACAAGAGAACATCAGGCAGGAAGTTGGTGAGTGTTATATGCATTTTAATCTTGAATGGCCATGTTTTGTTTTTACCTCCAGATTCTCCACCCACTAGAATGACACAAACAACCTCTGTCTTTTTCGGGAGTCAGGACCTCGGCAGAGACTGCAGTTTCCTCAAACCTCTGGCATCCACACCTGGAAACAAGACTTTACCAATAGGTGAAGCTCTTTTTCAGTACACCTGTAATTTAATCTTGTATTATCAGTTAATTGCCTTTGGTATTGTATTTCCCCTTTTTATTATGCTTTACTTTGGCTGTATTATTTATCTTCCCAGATGGGAAGCCTTGGGTTGCTTAGCTACGGGTTGTTTTTTTACGCGGTTCAGCATAAGACAGCTGGATCCGTGGCTGACCGTGGAGCCAAGATTAACATCTGCTGCGACTCGCTTAGACACACACATACAAACAAACACTAACACGTAGCATGCATGTGTGTGCACTTGTACGTGCACACTAATCAATACTGGAGGAAGGAATGCTGTAATGACTTTTTAAGGTTTTGCTATCCATTAGCTCCTTTACAAGGTTGTGATATTGACAAGCAAAGGCTACAAATACCAATCAATGTTTTAGCGTATTGCAAACACAGTGAATATGAGATTGGAAAAAAGTTCAATCTGGTATCTATCTATGTCTAATCTATGTATAGAAACTCAATTAGCCACTGTTAGTACTGACTCATTTTCATACATTTCTGAGCCTCTGCAGGTAGCTACAGTTAAAATTTTTATTTATTTGTTTATTAGCCACTAATCATTTTTGAGCCACGCTAGAGGCATGATGGCAGTGATTCATGTTTTTTTTGAGACATTAATGGTACCCAGAGGATGAATCCTAATTACATTGGAAGGTGATCTAATGACCTTTCCTCTAGCACCACCATCAGGTCAAAATTTCAATTTGACCAGAGCATTGGTTTAAAACTAAATACCTACAAAACTATGCAAGCCATTCTCACCAGCCTTAGCTTAGCTTAGCTACTTGTGTTTTGTACTAGTTAACAAATGTTAACGCTCTACATTAACACGATGAACATGGTAAACATTATACCATTATAACATTATACTAAACATCAGCATGATCGCATTCTGATTGTAGCATTTAGTTTAAAGCACCTCTCTGCCGATGTACAGCCTCACAGAGCAGCTAACATAGCTCTTGTTTCCACTATGTTAAATACACAGTATAAACAGAGTACAATATAAAGTCTTACCTTTCTCTTGTGCATTGATGGATGCGTATACGTCTCCAGTACCCACAGCTCTGAGGGTGAACGGGCCGACTAATGGTCTGGGTGTTGATGGACGTCCTGCTTTACTGAGCCCCTCCCAGGTCTCTTTAGGGCCTCAAGGTCAGGGGTACCGCACTGCTGACTTAGGAGACAGCCCTGGTAAGTCCTTCTCTCTGAAGAGTCACATATTTTAAGAAACACATAATGTTATACATCTATTATCATTTTTTTTATTACTCTATATTCATGTACATTGTTTCCTCTGTTTGTTTTTGATGTTCAGTATCCACTGCCATGAACTCGGGTCCTCCAAAGAAACGCCACCGGAGCTGGCATCCCACGTTGGTACCCGTCCCACCAACAGCCGTACCTGTGCCAGCCATCCGGCCCATAGTTTGTTCTCCAGGTCAGTTCTTGAACCCAATTTGGGCGGCTCTTTGAGCTCAAATTTTTCTTTTTTTGAGTCAGTATGAGATGGGTTATAAATTGACCCTCTTATGTGCAGAAATGTGTGTCTGTGCCCTTAGGTAGCATAGGCTGTGTTGTTTATAACTTCCCCCACCACTACCATCACCACCACCTCCCCGCCCTCTGGTTTGGGGATGAGTATGCCACATCCCTGACGTTCTTTGGTTGTTAGGGATGATTCACTCAGCGTCACCATGGAGATAGAGCTGGAGAGTTTGTTGCAGAAATTATTTTAAAAATTGAATGATTGAGGAAGATTTCAGCCGCATCATATAATTGTGGTTATATATACTACCATCATTTCAAACAAATTGTCTGCCCTGATATTTTTATTTCATTACAAACATTTCTGCGATCACAGTACAACAGCCACATATTATATTATTATATTAGTGTTTTCTGTCTTATTTAAAACACCAATATGTTCACTTATAACCTATGCCACTTAGCTGTAAGTGACTAATCTATGCATTAATTGCTTTATTTCCCTCCAGGTTCTGTGTTGGGAGTGACCTCTCCTCAGCCACCGGTAGCAGGAGTGATTCAGCCCCAACCTATCACCGCTGGAGAGACAGTCATCGTCCCCGACAACCTGCTCAACTCTTCGGGAGTTCGCCCTGTCATCCTCATTGGTACAAGCTCCCATCCAGCTTGTCACACCTTTCGTACCTGTATTGACATATTAAGAGTCTAAAGAGCAATCTTATATTCATAAGAACTGTTTCTCTGTGTACAATTTTTGAAAGTTTTACAATTCAACAGAACAAATATTAAGTTGTTGTTGTTATGTGTTGTTGTTTCCCATAATTCTAGCTACTATATGTTTCAGTTTTGTCTAACATTAACTTCTCTTTTTAGGGCATGGCACTTTACCTTATTTCTATGGGAATGTTGGGGATATAGTGGTGAGCCCCCTCCTGGTCAGTTGCTATAAGAGCAGCCAGCTGACAGAGAAAACCCTGGAGACGTTGGGCCTCAACAGCAGCCAGCTTCTCTGTGCCGAGACAATGATTCTGCTCACTTTACAGTATCTTGCACGTTTAGGTAAGCAACAAACGCAAACTCACACACACAAACAAAAGCCTCACTGTCACTGGTATTTTTACTGACATGTTGCATGTTTGCCTTTATCAATTACACAGGGTTAGTGGGGTGGATGACCGGGAAGAGCTGGAGTCTTATTTAAACAGAAACATTGTTGGCAAAACAAGTATATTTTGTTACGCGTATGCTTCGATATTTCTCATGACTGGGATGAACTAAAGTGCACCTTTCCAGGAAGTGACCCGTCAGCGGTTTGGGGTTTTCATGTTGAAATTTGTCTCGCAGGCTCGGACCAGATTCCTCTGAGGGAGGAGCTGGAGCAGATTGTTTTGAAGGCCATGCTGTGTTGCCCGGGGGGGCCTGCCATCTCCCCGTCACAGCTGCCCTGGTTGGCTCGGCTGGAAGCCAGCGTCTCCGGGGGAAGCGTCCAAGTCGTGGTTACCCATAACTCTTTGGGAGAGGGCATCTCTGAGTCACTTCGTTCTCTCAGTGAGGGTCCTCAGCACCAGCAGTGCCTGCCCACCTATGTAGTCATTATATGTGCCTCGAAAAGTAGCGGCAACGAGTTCTGTGTGCTTGCTTTGGGTGAGTGCTCCATTTCAGATCATTTAACCTTATTTTATACCTTATTACCTTGACCAGTCTGTGCACAATGTGTATGTTCAAGTTGCAATAATCTAATATTAACTCATGTGTTGGACACAGGAAAGTACCAAGCACGGGCCTTAGCTGAAGGCATGCTTACAACCAATGAGTTTCTGAAGGAAATCAGCTACGAACTCATCACAGGCAAAGTCAGCGTCTTGGCATCTCACTTCAAAACCACGTCGCTAGGTGAGTGCCGCGTCCACGCAACATGTGCTTTTTGTGTTTGTTGTTGTCTGATGAAAGAGGCATTCCAGGAGATAAAAAAAAATACTATGTCTTCATTTGGAAGAAACAAGATAACTGGATGTTTCCCACAGCGTTTTTTTTTATTTTGCACTTCCAGGAGAAAAACAGCAAACGCTCTTGTTCTCTCAGCCAATGTTATATACTTAATAATGATAATTAATGGTTGGCATCATTTTTTCTACCAACCACCTTACTTGCCACTTTAAAAGTGCCAGTCTGTTTTAATTTATTGCTGTGAATTATTTAGTATGTTTGCAATTCATTTGATTGACACTGTAGGCATTTAAGTTTGTGCTGGCTGCATAACAGTAATTAGGATTTTGTAAAAGAGTACATGATGTTTTACAGTGGATGTACTCTATGCATCAAAGAGAATATTTGTGTCACAGCAGCTTGTATGCCTGGCTCTGTGTCTTTGCGTGCCTATGACGACTATGGTTGTTTCTTAGGGGACAATCTGGACAAGCAGCTGGTGCGATACCAGCGTCGACGAAAGGGGCATGTCATCCAGCCCTATCAGGGCGATGTCACTGACAACATCCACTCCCAGGAGGCTGCCAGCATGTCACCACCATCAGACAGAGGTTAGACTGCTTTCCGTTGTCACCACCATTCAAACTGAACGGCTTGGCTCACCTGCCAGAGGTAGTTTTTTTTACCAAAGCCAAAACAATCAATATATAATCTACACATACTGTAAATCATAATGTTGCTGAGCCCAGTGGTGATCTATCTATGCTCCAAGATTTTCACAGTGGTCACATGTGGCCTTAATGCCATAGCCACAGTCCTGTTTTACACAGAAATCTCTCTCTCTCTTTCTTATTAGTCACAAGCTGAAGGTTTATCTGTACTGTAAGCAACAAATGACCATGAGTCTATGTGAAAAAAATATAAATTCACTATAAATTCACAGCAGTGTTTGTCGTTGGTAACAATCTTCTTTACATTTTAAATGCCTGTATTACTTGAGGTAATTCTTATTTTGTTGCACATTAAAATGACAGTTAAACTGATGGCTTTCTCCCTCGTTATTTTCCTGTAGCAGAGCTGTTAAGTAGGGTCTTTCAGATCTATCCAACCCAGCTGAGCGTTGCTCGCAGCCTCCTTTCTCAAGTCTGCTCCATCGCTGACTCAGGGACACAGAACCTCGACTTGGGCCGTTTTTGTAAAGTGGACTTTCTTGTTTTGGTCCCTCCATCACACATTCTGGTACACCAGACGGCACAGCGCATCCGACAATCAGGTTTGTGTCCAACGGCGACGTCACTAATAAAGATTCAAGCATGCTTAGATCTTTAACTTTCAGGACTGTCTATGGCAGAGACTTAAACTCTAAGCAGTGGTGTTTCACAAAGTTGTGATTACATAATGATATTAAACATAAATTTCGTTTTGCTCAGGGGTGCTTGTGGACCTGGGAATCGAAGACGCCCCCTCAGCCTACCAGAAATCAGACAAGTACGTAGTGCGTCTGGACGGTGACGTTCACGCCAAGATGGAAGCCTTCATGAGGAAAGTCAAACAGAACCCCTACACTCTGTTCGTCCTCATTCATGACAACTCGCACGTCGACCTCACAAGGTAAGATGAAATCAGGAACACAGGAAGTTACAGTTGTTATGACTGCAAATCTAGCCTTGTCCTTTCTATATACACTGATTCAAGTGTGGGGAGGAGAACAGCTGCAAGCAAGTGGAAACACATACAGCACAGAGTATCTATAACCTTTAATTTTGGTAAAATGTTGGTCAGATAATTTGAGATCCCTGTTTGTCTATGATCTTTTATTTTTTATGACATATTTTGTTTCAAGTGACATTTGATATACATTCTGTTTTGATGCATTTTATGGTCCAGTTCAGAGATGGTTGCTACTGCTGCCAGCTGCCAAGATCTTCTGCTTATTCCAAGCCAACTGCGGTTTTCACTGCCAGAAACATGAAATGGATCACTTCCTGTTTTCCAGAGGATTTTTCTTGGGAATGACCTACAACACACTGGGCAGTTAGCACAGCAAATATAAAAGCCGTCATGAACCATGTCCCTAATCGAGTTGTTTTTGGTGTCCACATTAAATGATATTAACAGCTATGGCATGATCTGTGCAGGGATCTAGAATATTCATCACTGCTTTCAAACAACTTTGCCCCACTCCCTCTCTAGTGCTCTGTCAGGCTCTGTGTGCCACGGGGAGCTGCAGGGTTTGGCTGACCGGGTGGTGAACTGCCAGGAAGTCCTGGATGCCATGAACCTCCTGGTCCTGCAGGTCAGCTGCTTCCCATACACACTGCAGACCCGCCAGTCCCGCATCAGTGTCGACAACGAAGTTCACTGGCCCTCTAACAAAAGTCTGGTGAGTATTATTATAATAATATTATAGTATAATACTTTATTAAAGTGTGTTTAATACTACAGTCTTGTGTGATGTTAAAAATCAAATAGGGATACTGTACAGAGGCACAGTTTAGTGAAAGTCATACAGGGATATGTTGACATCTGAGCTAATTAATTTCCACATTTTGTTAAATTTCAACTTTATGGCAGCATACCAGTTTGTAACAGTTGTACTTGAGCTACTCCACCTGCTGGACTTAAACTGCACTTACACTAATGGTGAAGGGAACTTAATCCTTATTGACTTTTGAGATATTAAATTGGATATATTTTTGTGTGGCCTAATTTTGCCTTAATTTGACGGTTGTAGAAGTAGACAGGAAAGATGGGGAGTGAGAAAAGGGTATGAAATGCTTTAACCACTGGGCTACTGGGGCACCCAAAGATATAATTTTCATTAATATATTTCTGCTCATGATACATCTGTCATACTATTACTGCATGGTGCTATTGGGTCTGGCTTCAGGTTTAAAGCTTGTACTGTTCATTATTTAAATGCATAAATCAAATTCAGATCATTCATATTTTATTTTTCAGAGCAGAGGAGGGGTGTTTAGGTCATTCTGTTAAACTGAGCTGACTTTACAGTGACACTACATAATATTAAAGTATGGTCTGAATGACATTATTTAGATAAGAGTGAACAGAACGACAAAGCAGAAATTACTTTTCCTTGTAAATTACTGTATAATATTCAGGCCTTTCAGATAATTGACTTGACTTTGTTGCTCATTATCCGTAGACATTTTCAGCTGCTGGGGATGGGTCACAATTAGACATTGCCTCATTGTAGAGGACAAAAAATAATGAAGGGAAAGCATTCACTCAACTTTCAGATAAAGCATCGTGCAATGAGGATCAATAGTGGTTATGTATGTGAAAAGGCCATGGTCTTACAGAGTGCAAGAATTCCCTGTCAACACTGAGTCATGTATACTTTTCTTCCAGCAGGGGGAGCAGTCTCCTAATGAGTTGGTCTACTTTGGCCTGAGGGACTACAGCAGCTCCCTGACATGGGGCGTGGCCAGCCCCATTCTCCGTTGTGATGATGCGTTTGAGAAGATGGTCCACACTCTGCTGGAAAGGTCAGCATGGTGTCATCACTGACAACTCATTAACACAGCGGGCTGCTGTCGTCTAGTGTCAAACCTTATAGATGTGTGTTTTTCTGTTGTTTTGAAATGGCATTTACTGGCAGGAGAGTAGGTTTAGGGTTAACCCTTGTGCTACCTTGCCAGGTCATATTGACCCAGTGGCCCGTTGTCTTGACCCAGTGTCAGGGTAGCACAAGGGTTAAGAAACACAAACCTGTCAAAACCTGCGTTGATAAAAGACATCATAATCAGTTATATCTTATCTATTTGTGTCCCAGACACCCGCACCTACACAGCATGGTGATCCGCAGCTACCTGCTGATTCAGCAGTACACTGAAGCCATGATGGCCCTGACCTCTTCTCCGTCACTGAGAGACCACATAACCCCAGAAACCTTAGCTATGGTGGAGGACCTGATCAACGCCCCGAGCAGAGAGGGATCCCAGGGCCGGGGCCACATGCTGCTGGTTCGAGTCCCCTCGCTGCAGCTGGCGATGCTGGCCCGGGAGCGACTAGAGGACGTGAGGGACAAACTGGGGCTGCAGTTGTGCTTTGCAGTGCTGCTGGGAAGCCCCGCCTCCGAGCTCCACCTGCCCAGAAACTTCACCAGCCGCCTCAGGGTGAGAACGACGTGAAACCAGAGTCACATGAGACATTTCTTTTTATTGTGTTTTCTACAGAACATGTTAAATATTTGTACAACGTTACTGTGGTTCATTCATGCAGGATGTGTTAAGCAAATCAGATCCATGGGTGAAACACTCAAGTTGATCAATGTTTGAACATGTGAGTGAAATTGGGTTTTACAGAAGTCTGAAGTTATTTATGTTTAATTATCAGGGAATTTATTTTTATTTTTAGAATTTATCAATATTGAGATAAATATCAAACCTCACTTAAACCATCACGAGATACCAAATATCTCTTTTAGGCTTTATTCCAAGCTCTTCTGAACAGTGTGACTCATTCACCTTTTAAATAACATGCAAACTCAAAAAGTTTAAGACATAATATATAAATAAATATAAATTTCAATATATTTGCACGTAATATCTGGAAAATAAATCTCTATCTAAGTTCAGAATCAGTCCAACATGCATTACTGGTCTATTTCCACAATACATAAACATTCACATTATGTAAAATTGGGTTGTGTGTTTTGCGGTAGGCGTGGAGAGGCTATGAGAATGAAGACTGGGTACCGCACACTTATGAGGATCTGGAGGGGCTGCCCTGCATCGTCATCCTTACAGGGAAGGACCCTCTCGGAGAAACTTTCCCCAGGTGAGCTCATACGTCACAATACTCAGAATGTGAATTCTTGATGGAAAGTATAGTGCGTTTCCTCATCTATAATTCCTCTTGGTGTGCTGTTGCTTTGTGTTTTATTCATCCTCCAAGTGTTGTTTTACACGTCTACAGTCACACAGTGTTGTCTTCTTTTCATGAGAGGTCCAGTTACTTTTTGTCCTGCCCCCAGTGGGTCAGTCCTTGCTCGTGTATTGGTGTTGTGTCAGCATCAGTAAACCATTTTATATCTACAGCACAAGCATTTAACTTAGTGTTTAGTGCTTATCTTCAGTATAATTTGGGCAATCTGTGTACGATTTAAAAAGAAATACTATGTTCTCTGTGGGGGAGAACTATGCATTCAAAAAAAATGGAAATCCAAATACATGACCTTTTCTCAGAAACAATCTTCTTCACACTATCACCCTTCTAGGTCTCTGAAATACAGTGACCTGCGTCTGATAGACTCCAGCTACCTGACTCGTACAGCCCTGGAGCAGGAGGTGGGTCTAGCCTGCACCTATGTGTCCATGGGCGTGGTCCAGGAGCCCAGTAAGTCCATGGCCCCCCGGGAATCAGACGTAGTGAAGGCCACTACCAGCTTGAATGATGGAGATGAGCTGGAAAGACCTCAGAGCAACGGCAGCGCTGCGACCAGGACCTCTGGTGAGTCCCTGACCTCGCAGAATATTTAAAGATGCAAACACCACAACAGACAGCACAAAAAAAGTGGAAGAAAGACTCTTTGGATCCATTTAAATGAGGCACAGCAACAACTTAATTTAATTTACGATTCCTATTAGCTTGCTTCATCAGAAAGACTATTGGCCTGTATGCAGAGCTGTTAAAAATGCCATCCTTTTAACATGAAGGAGTAGAATTAGTCAAATAAAGTGTGTGGAGTCTCAACTGTGGTTTCAGTTGTTTAAAGTAGCTGGCATCATATTTAGTTTGTGGGTAAATGAGAGGCTTTGCAGCTCTAAGTAATATATTTAAAGTCTGCTTTATTTGTATTTATCTCTCACGTTTTACTCTTCATGTCTCCACACAGGCTCTTTGGCAGAAAATGGTGTCAGCTCATCTGATGTTGCCGACTCTTTCCAGAAGCCCTCCACCTCCACGTGCCCACTTGAAGGTGTCATCACATCGGACGTGGGCACAGCGACACAAGGGTTCAAGCAGGAGTGCGATTCCCTGGGAAGCCAGCTCTCCTCCAACCCCTCCAAAGCCTCCAAGGCCCCTCCCTCTCTTTACTCCAGTTCCTCCTCTTCCTCCCCCTCTCCATCTTCTTCCTCCACCCAGAGGCCCAGCCAGTCCACACAGTGCAGTCGAGACTCTAAGCCCGCTCGGGTGTCACCTCGGACAGTCATCATGTCACGGGCGGCGTACAACCTTCTGGCGGCGGAGTCAGGGAGCCAGCTGAGCTCCTTCTCCCTGCTGCCTCATGCAGATGTGGCCTGGAGCAGCCCACTGAGGCCCCTTATCACGCACAACCTGCAGGGGACAGAGCAGAGCATGTACTACCGCCAGTGGACCATCGCCAGGCAGCATCACGCCGATTATGAAGCTCCACCTGTGACACATCCACGACGCCTGCTTCTCAGTGGACCCCCACAGGTATAAAAAGTGCTTTCAGGAATACAGTCATAAATAAAATTATAGTTGCGAAGAAATTATAATATTATATAATTTGCTGTTTTTTTTTTTTGTCTTTTGCTAGGTGGGAAAAACTGGTGCCTATCTGCAGTTTCTTCGTATCCTCTTTCGAATGCTCATCAGACTGTTGGAGGTAGATGTGTATGATGAGGAAGAGGAGGAGGAAGCAGGTGAAGATCACTGGGTTTTTACTGACTCATTTATTCTGATAGATATAAATGAAGAATTAAATGCTTTTTCATGGTGGTTATTTGTTTTTTTGTTCTCATCTTTTCATGCTCTTTTCACCTCCAGATACATCAGAGGTTACAGCTCCAGTAAATACCCAGTGGCCTGACATTGAGGAAGTTCGAAAGCTGCCCTTTGACCCCTGCCCCCGGGACCCTATGTTCAGGAAGGCCAGCCCTGTTTACTCTGACAAGATGCCAAAGTACTTTAAAGGTCAGCAGAAATATGCAAACACACAACAGAGGCAGTCTCTGAGTTCAACATGTTAGCCTGCCATTGTAAATACAACATGGATGTTAGTCTAATATTACCTTAAACAGGCTTATATCAAAGTAGGAGTGTACGAACAGTTTTGATTTTTGCCATCTGCAGATTTTAAGCAAGAAGGAGAGAGTCAAACACCAGCTGAACGAGCGACCAAGTCTATACGTCTGAGCAGGTTTGCCACCCACAATGCCTTTCATCACTGTGAACAGTGTCACCACTACTGTGAAGCAGGCCCGGCCACACAGGTGAGTTCAGCACACAGGCTAACATCAAACACTCATCTGCTGTCTTGTTTTGGCTTGAGTAACTTCAAACATGCCTCTCTTATAGATGCACACACACGTATCCTAACCGGTCAAAATACTTGAAAGCTTGAGAGCTTTTTACTCTTTAGTCGTGCCTAAGGGTGATCCTGTCTGTGTCAATAATGCATGTGTGTGTGCATGTGTGTGTTGTAGCTGTCGGAGTGCACCTTCCATGCTTTTACCTTTTGCTCATCCATGCTGGGGGAGGAGGTCCAGCTCCAGTTTGTCATTCCCAAAGCCAAGGAGCAGCACTTTGTCTTCAGTCAGCAGGGCAGCCACTTAGAGAGCATGCGCCTGCCTCTGGTCTCCACCAAGGTTAGTTAACTGTATGCACATGGGAGTATTTGTGTTTGTGTGTAGACGCGTATGTCTGGAGAGGGTGGGCTGCTACAGTTCAAAGCTAAGGTATCACAAATCAAGGTGTTAAATCGTTTTTTTTTTGTCACAACCTTACTCTACTTTGTTCTTTCTGTGTCTCTCTCTAGGACCCTGATCTGTTAAAGAGTCCAATCTTCACCCCGACCACAGGACGCCAAGAGCACGGCCTGCTCAACATTTTCCATGCCATGGAGGGCGCCGCTCACCTGCACATTCTGGTGGTCAAGCAATTCGAGATGCCCCACTACAGGAAGTACTGGCCCAACCACATCCTGCTTGTCCTGCCGGCTATGTTTAACAACGCCGGAATTGGTGAGCAGCTTACTTGAGAGATTTTCTTAAATTCTTAAAAGTCTTCCGACCCTCCATTGAGGCACCAATTTAATAGATATTATACATTTACTGGCTTTAATCAACACAAACATAACAAACTATAACGGACACATTTTTAAAGTTGTTCTTGTTCATGTTCTTGTAAACAAACGTTTCATGGCGTATTTGTTACACTTCCTTGCGTGTTACCGCCACCAACAGTCAATCAGATGAATAGCATTAAACCAGTGGCGCGAACTTACATCGTCATGTGCATGCATGATACAAAACCAAACAAGTCCCCGCTCATAAAAAAAGGTTAAATGTTGTCATAACTAATTGGAGAGTGCATTTGTCACTATGTGTGAATACAACTACAGCACAGTAGTTTGATTTGTAAGTTAGCCAATCGGGTGTACGACCTGTCTGGAATGGGTGTAGCTAAACTAAATTGCTCTCAAATAGATGGCAACAGGCATCAGTGAGTTTAAGAGACCACTTACCCTTTTATGACTCTTGAGTGTCAATGTGGCTGTCTGCTATTATTTCTGTTCAGGATGTTTATGAAACATGCATTTTCTGAACTTTAACAGTTTACTTTTGTACACACAAATGTGTAATTCATACACACACTATGCTAATTTAACGTTCCTCTTTCAAACTTGATTTGCACTGCTTATTGCGTCCTTCAGCACTGTGCTTTGGTTGAAGGACAAAGGCATTGACACGAGCTCCTGTCTATTTAAGGTGCTGCCCGTTTCATGATCAAAGAGCTGTCATACCATAACCTGGAGCTGGAGAGAAACCGACTGGAGGAGCAAGGTGTCAAGAGACAAGATGTATGGCCTTTCATTGTCATGATGGACGACTCCTGTGTGCTGTGGAACACGCACCAGCCAGCAGACAGCAGGTAGTAATGGTTTGTGATTTGTAAAATATGCAGATAGAGGGGTTGACTGTTTAGCGTTTTAATTATTCACATTCATTAGTTTTTATGTTAAGCTTCAGTTAACCCTGTTACTAAGGTTGAAAATGTGTTTATTGTAATATTTAGAGACCCGTGTTATAGCAAAATTATTGAAAATACGTTCATATTTCCCCAATATTTTATTGTCTTCCCTTTTCTCTACCTCTTAGTGAGACATCAGATGGAGGCTTAACCTTCACCAACGTGTCTCTAAAGACAATGCTGCAGCATATGGAAACCACCCCGAAGATCTCCCTGTACTCAATGTGCGGTACACGCAAGTGGAGCAGCAGCCTGGCTCGCAAGTCTCCCAGGCATCCCTTCAGTCGGTGTCACCTTCACGACTTTGTCATGCTCAATGTGGACCTGACGCAGAATGTCCAATATGACCTTAATCGGTAAGTTAGTTGGGGATTGTGTTAATCAGTCACACATTTGGTGATTTGTGCCGTGTGTTAATGTTCTGGCGTTGCTGTTTTGTTCCTATGTGCAGATATAGCTGTGAGGAGGTGGACTTTAATCTAAGGGTGAACAGCAGTGGGCTGCTGCTGTGTCGCTTCAACTACTTCAGCCTCATGAAGAAACACATTCCAGTCGGGGGAAACAAAGACTTCCTGGTCAAACCTAAACTCATGGTGGGTGTCATGTTCGTACATCGTCCGCCTATTTGAAAGTGGGTTTTCTAGTGAACATATTTAGTCTTCTTTCAGTATGAACCCATCTAACACTAAACTGCTTCTTTCTTTTTCCAGGAAATAGAAAACCCCGCCCCAATCAGCCCGTCACAGTATGTTTGTGCCCCAGACAGCGAGCAGACCCTCCTGGACGCCCCGGCCCAGTTCCTGCTGGAAAGGTTTCTGCAAAGCTGCAGCCACAGACTTTTTCCAAAGGCTGTTCAGAACAGAAACAACCCAGTTCTGTCCATCGACAGCTACCTCAACATCAGCCCGGAGGTAAGAGTTCCCAGGAGGTTGCAGTCGAAAGAGGAGGCTATTATCATCATCCCTTCAACTTAAACCTACAGGAGCACTTAACTTCCAAACTATTGCGAAAATCTCTTTTGGGATAGAAGTCAAGTGCTGTTGTGCTCTGGATATGCTGAATTGCATATTTGTACATACTGTACTACTGTTTCAGGGGCATCTCTAAAGCGTTAACTATTACAAAAATAACAAAAACCTGCTGACTGAGTTTATTTGAATGTTTTTATGAGCCTAAGTTTGTAGAATTTTCTTAACCCACAGAGAAACATGTTGCATGATTTCTCCATCTGTCTCGCTTAGAACATCCACGCACATGTGCAAACAGTGAACGCTAACAAAGCATATTTGTACTGTACATTTGTGCACATGAGGTGATACCTGTCTGCTCACTCTGCACAACTTCATTATTATATGCATACCTAGACACAATTCTTGTGTTTGTGTTTTTTTTTCTTGTACTGAAAATAAATCATGATGCACAGTTGCACACAATGCAACCGATACGTTTGCTTGTAAAGGTGCCCCCAGTAGCTTCCCACGGGGACTATTGTGGTTTCACCATGATTATTTAATTAATTGTAACCTAAAAGATACGCACTCCGTCTTTCCTTTCTTTTGTCACAGATTTCTGTGTGCTACATCAACTCTCGTCCGCACTCCACCAACCTGAACCACCAGGGCCTGCTGTTCAGTGGTCTGCTGCTTTACCTCTGTGACTCCTTCGTCGTCTCTGGACTCCTCAAGAAATTCCGCTTCCTCAAAGGTAGATCATCGGTGTAGTCGTAGTTATTGCCACTGTTTCTGTTGTTGTTATCATCTACTTCAAGTTATTGTACTCCACGGTGGTACAGGTGGTATGTGACACTAACCAATTATTCAAGAACAGTTAATGGTAGAAACATTATGCATAGACCATCATCTATGTACTACAGGTGCTTTTTCTACTGTTTTCTTTTGGAAAATATCATTTTTCTTTATTTCTCTATTGGAGAACAGCATTTGTGTGCCTCATGGTAATGTCCATGTGGACTACATGAACCATGTGGCCACTAGCAGGGCTTTTAGACGGGTACTCTGGTTCAGATTTTTTATTTTCTTTTGCCTTCGTCGTGTCCGCAGGTGCCACTCTCTGCGTGATCTCCCAGGACCGAAGTTCCCTGCGTCAGACCATCGTGCGACTGGAGCTGGAGGATGAGTGGCAATTCCGCTTGCGGGACGAGTTTCAGACAGCCAACTGCAGCGAAGACCGGCCCCTCTACTTTCTGACTGGCCGCCATGTATGATCTTGAAACATCCTGGGTCCAGTGCGCAACTGCAGAAACACAATCAGAAACAAGGAGAGATTTGATTCCAAACCAGCCAGCGATCACAATTCTTGCCATTTCAATGGAAGGTCAGAGGGGATATGCTGAAGTACGAGATTTGAAGTGCCCCACAACTGGACACATGGCCACCTAATATGGCTTTCCCTACATCTGTACTACCACAGTGCACTATGCCTGGCTCTGAGGAGGGTCGGTGCATGCTTTAACTCTTGCTGGGGCTTGTCTCCACTTGAGCTTGTGTTCTACTGAAAAGACAGACAGCTGAAACTGAACTTTATTTGTTTTGATGTTGTATTTTGCAAAAACGGACGCTTTCCGATCAATGATGTGAATGATGTATTTGAAGATTGTATGTGTACATGGATGTTGACCACGGTATGTCCCATTCTGTACATTCTTGTTTATCTCAGGATTTTAAAAGGAGATCCAAGGGAGGTTGCTTCATGGGGTCAAGCTTTTCTCAAAGTTCACTGTGTATTTCTGGCATTAATTTATGTTGGCACCAAAGTCCTCAGCTGCCCCTTGCCTTTTTCCTTCGCTTTCCTTCTCACCTGCTCTGCCTCTCAAACACCACAAAGCTCATTGCCTACAAAAAGTCAGCTTACTATATATCTGTAATCAAGAAGTAATCAAATTCTACTATTGTGATTCAAATGGGCAATCCTTATCTCTTGTGCCTCTAAAAGTATTTATGTGGCATCGATAATCCCTCTGACGAGGAGCTGTGTGAGTGTGGTTTTAATTTCCAAATAACTTACGACTTTATTCACAACAAAAGAAAAGTACACGTTGTGCCCTTTCAAGAATGTAGGACGTTTATGTTTTATAATGGCTTGAATGTACAACTATGAAGCAGGTCTGTTGTCCAAAACAGATTATCTGACTTGCTACAGGGTTTTACTTTCACAGCTCATCCTTAACGTGTAACGCCAATCAGAAGAAGCAACATAGAAGTAAGATTAGTTTGTGTGCTTGTGTGTGTTCTAAATGACATATGTTTTGTATTTAGGCATTTATTGACTTACATATTGAGTATTTCAAGCATAATCACATCATGTCAGTAAATGCTATAAAACAAGTAACACCCTTCACTGCCAAATATGCTGCCACTGACTGTGCCTGGGATTTTACCTCTTGTTGTAATGTTCTGAGGCTGATTGTACATTGACCGTCTGGGCTACCATCCACACACTAAACTCAAAATGTGTCATCTTTTGCCCCCAAATCAAAGGGTAATCAAAGAACGGGTTACACACTGTCAAAAGCAGCTGACCAGATCATGTCTTATACTTGATAGTTGAATGTTTTTACATGTTTCTGCACAGGGTTGTCCATAGAATTTGCCTTAAGAGAAGTTTCATACAGTCACTGCTCAAGTCACTCATTTTTCGGACCAATAAGAATGAAGAAACCACTGTGAGGCAAAGAAATGTTTGTCTGAGTAAAGCAAGATAAAATAATTGGATTTTGGACTACTGTACTGTTTAAAGCTTTGTTTACATTATTAATATATTATATCATCCCCTTAACCACTGAGGGTTTCCTGATGTTTTTTAGTCTTGTGTAACTTTTTACATTATATTTTGGTCATACATGTCTTTCTGCATTTTATGTGATGTTGCAAAGGCAAGAAGAATCTACCTAGATGTGTCCTTAACCATATGTCTGTATCCCTTCCTGTTCTTGTGTTGGATTTTTATTGAAAATGAAAATCAGGTCCATGAGGGATTCTTATTTATTTGACAAGCATTTTGGACCTATAATCATATTGAAGTGTAATATTTGATTGAATGCTAAGCTCGCTTAAACCAAGGGAGTGTGTCCTCTTCAAAACCATCCTTAAAAGCTTTGCACAAGATCCAAACAAATGATTCTTAGATCTACTGAATGTCATTGGGGGTAGGAAATGTGGACTTGCACTATACAAGTTGCCAGCAGAAAGAAAATATTTTCCACAATTAAATGAACCCAAAACTTAGTCCAAATATTAGACTGATGATCAAAACTTTAACTTAACTCCAATGGTCCATAGAATGTGTCTTTCTTTTTAATAATTTAACACTTAATATGCAACTTGCTCTCACAATCTTCACTGAAATGTGTTTGATAATTATGTACAGCCCAGTGGTAGCCTTGGTGTCTGGGTGATCTACCTCATGTTTACCATTGTGGTTGCTGGCTGTGAACATATGACATTAGAGCCATGCCATTGTTGTTGAAAATGTATGAATGTAATAAAATGACTGCTAAAATCATTTCCATGTTTTATTGTGTTTTATGTTGACATTTTTATATGATTTTCATCTGGATCTCTGGAAACTAAACATGTGCAGCAAATGCAGAGTTATCCTGACTTTTCTCTAGTATAACTAACACTTCAAAATTGCTGGATCCTACATTTCCCATAATGCAACTTGACTGCGACTTAGATTAGAACTCCCTGCTGCCTGCCAGCTGTCCAATTCTATCAAACTCCGAACCTCCACTTTGTGAGGCATGCTATCTGTTTAAAATGTTAAGCCTAAAGCCCAAACTGAGCTAAATGATGACATCATCAGGGTTATTTTTTTAATCAAACTTTGGAAAGTTCTCTCCATAAACTGTATAATGTCTTCTGTGGCTATTTTCACAGGCTGAGTATTACTCTGAGTAGTAAACTGAAGTTTATGTGCAAAATTGGTGTGTTGCCCCTTTAAGATCTGTTTTCCATTTGTTTTGCTGATTTCTGTGTTTATGTTGGTATGCCTCCCACATACCCAATGAGAATTTTTAAGTGTGTTGCAAGTGCATTAATACATAGCTTAAGCAGTGTTGTTGAGTGCATGTGCATCCCCGTCTTTAGCTTGTGAATAATAATCCTCTCACTTTTCTCTGCATCCATTCAATCCCAGATCTTTTTTTCTGCTAAAGAGTAAATCCCAGGACCATGCTCATTTCCCAGTCACCTCCTTCCTGATATTTGTTTCACCTCAACACTTCTAGCTATGCAGTGTCTATGCACAATGACCTCCTCATTATCAAGAGCAGGCATGGCATCTTAATGGATGCTATAAGATCTTCTCCAGCTTCACTATGAGGGCACAGGGGCATTGTTGGTCCAGGGACTGTACTATTTCAGCTCCTGCAAGGTAATATTAGAGCACACTTTCCATCAACCTACAGCCCCTGTGTGATATAACACAAGGCTATTTTCAGCCAGCTGCAGTAAGGATAGAATAAGGAAGAGAGGGCAAGACTGGCATTCTGATTCTTGCACCTCATAATTGCTCTGTTTGAGGAAAGCAGAAAGATGTGCATGAAATCTCTAAAGATTTTAGATGTCCCAAAGTGATTCATTTATAACGATTTCAGTACTTAAAAAGAGAGCAAAGGCTGATTGACTGTTTTACCAAATGTAAAGATTGGTTTTCTTTGCCTTCTCTCTCTAATACTGTAATTGTACATGCGGTCCAGTTTCCTAGATCAGTTTAATTGTTTAATTTGTTCTTTTAGTTGATATTTCAACAAAGCATTTGAAGGAAGAAGACAAAATGTCCCTTGATAATTCCCTCTGACACATTTCTTTCAGTTATTGAGTCCTTAGGCAATGCAGTACTTAATATTAAATAACTTTCAAACTCCAACGTGATTAAAAGTATTACTGCACCATACTACTGTGAAATATCCTTTATTTCATCTTAAATAATAATTAAAAACATTGCTATTATATATCTATCTATATGTATATAGATATATATATATAGATAGATATAGATAGATATATAATAGCATATATAGATATATAGAGAGATATATATACATTTTCACATGAGCAGAGATATCAACATTTCAACATTTATAATCGAGGGATTCCTGCCACATAATATCAATTTTCATAGATGGTAACGAACAATAAATTACTCATCCCTCTTGGCAGTCTACTCTAATTACTCTCATGCTTTCATAAACCATCTAGCTAAAACCAAAGCACATCTGTCTGCGAGCTTATTGGGGGGGTTGGGGTGAAGGTAAGTGGAGTGCCGGAGGATTACAGTTTACTGCCGCAATGCATATCCTATCAGCAGCTAAGCCCATGAGTGTGGAGTGAGTCAATTCCAGGGACCAAAACCCAATACTGTGACGTGAGAGGAGAGGGAGCGTGACCCTGCAGTGACACAATGGTCATGCAGTAAGCCTGCTCCAGTGGTAGACTGTCAAATGCCTTGACTTCAGGGGACAAGTCGAGGACCAAGGGTGAAGTGATGTGAGAGCGTGACACTTCACGTGATTGATGAGCTTCTGACCCAGCAGTCCGAGTACTATCAGTATTCAGTCACAGGTGTAAAACCCCACCGTCACAGGCCAACAAAGAAAGGCTGTTGCAGTCAGTTATTCAAACCTGCAGTATGTGGTCAGTCGAGCAATCCAATATACTCTGTTAAGAAAATGCATTACAAGCAGAAGCAGTAGAGAAAGCACACAAATTCACCTAGACTCTGTTTAATAATTTATTAAATACAGCATATTACACTCATGTCGATAATGTGCATTACCTTGTACTTATACTATAGAGACAATTTTTTAATTTGAAATCTTATTACTGCACATGTTAAACCAAATGTTTTTTTCTTCTTCTTTTGTTTTATGTAGTGTACAAAATGAAATGCAGCATCCTATGAAAAAAACAAACATGTCCTTTGTGCTACAGATTATACAAAGTAATGTTAAGGTTCAGGACATGATGACGTTGATGAGACACATGCTACTCAATTGGACACTTGGCAGAACAAACTGACACCAAAATTCCACAGGAACAGGAAGTCATAATCCCCCATGCAGTGCATTACTGAACGTCTGGCCGCCAGTCAGATCTGTTCGTTTCATCAATGCCAACTCATACATGGTAGCCAGCCCCTTGATCATTGTTGGCGAAACAAAAATGACAACCAGGTTCCATTAACAATACTTTGCATCTTGTTAAGCAACATCCACCACTTCAGACAGACAATATGTACACTTTCTGTCTTCCTATGTTCATTGCTTCATTCACATCATCTGTATCTAGCAGCCCCAGACTTGCTTACAATAATAACCATCAACATTTTCACAAAGAAAACCTCATGGAATTCATATACTGCTCTGTTCGGCCTTTGGGATATACGCTCATATATCGAATGAAATCAAATGCCTTGCATTAAGGAATTAGAGGCATGATAGTGTCAACTAAAATAGTGCAATTTCACATTCCTTGTCATTAATGAATTATTCTATATAATATACAATTGTAGAACTATTTGGTGTGCGTGAAGGTAGAATGTGCGAATAAAAGTGCATGCAGAAGGTTAAACGAAGGAACAGTTTGACATTTTGGGAAATACGCTCATTAGCTGTCTTGCCAAGTGTTAAATGAGAAGAATCATACCACTCTTATGTCTGTACATTGAATATGAAGCAGCCGGTTAGCTTACCTTAGCATAGCACAAAGACTGGAAGCAGTAGGCAACAGTCAGCTTGGCTCAGTTCAAAGGTAACAAAATCCACCTTTTCTCCTTTGGACAAAACCAAGCTAGCTATTTCCCCCTGCTTCCAGTCTTTATGCTAAGCTAAGCTAATCAGCTGCCGACTGTAGTTTCATACTTAATGAACTGACATGAAAGTGGTATCAATTTTCTCATCTAACTCTCCGTAAGAAAGCAAAGAAGCGTATTTCCCATAATATCAAACTATTAGTTAAAAGAAAAGACACAACCATATGTCAACTGTTAAATAACATCTACCTTTAAATGAGGAAAATAGAAACTAAAGGAGAAGGATTGACAAAACAAAATGACACAGGAAGGAAAGAAGAATAAATAAATAATTACCATCCCTGAGGGCTACAATACTACTGATATGAGTACTAAAGGACGCTTCATGAACAAAGATGATTGGATTTTCATGTACAGTACTTGTGTTCAAAATAAAATAATTGCACAAGGTAATTGCATAATCTTTTAGCTAGCTAATGCAACTAAACAAGATGGGCACATATTCAACTATGCTTGTTTTTTAATAAGCATACTATTGAGAGTATTATTACATACAATGACTTGTTAACTGTGTGGAATAAATAAATGAATGTTGAATGCAACACAAATGCTGCATTCGATAAGATGTGCCTTTCAAATGAGAAAGAATGTTTTTTTGCTTGTGGCAGGAAGAAGAATGGGACGGAAGGATGGAGGGAAAAGATAAAAGAAAGTCAATGGAAGGAAGGAAATAGGCAGAATAAGATTAGGTAGAGAGGGAAGAAATAAATGATGGATGGAATGCAATAAGGAGGGATGAAGGGCAAGGATGAAAGAGGGAAAAGGGTCAAAAGACGAGATGAAGGAAGAAAGGTAGGAAAGTAGGAAAGAAACAATTGAAATGGAAGGAATAATGGATGGAATGCAGCAAGGAAAGGTGGATGGCGAAAATGAAAGAAAAGGAAGGAAGGAAAGAAGAAAGAAATAAGAGAGAGGAAGGAAGGAAGTTAAACTACAGGAACACTTTGTGAAATTCTCTTATCAGGAGAGGTCTTTGAGTCGGCTGCCTTGTTCGATGACCGCCTTAGCAAACTGCTTGAAGACTCGGTCCATGTAAGTGCTCTGGCGAGGCCACAGGCCCTCAAGGAAACCAATATGGCCGCCGTGACAGGTAATGAGCATGGCCAAGTTGGGATTCTGCTTCACTGCCTCCACTGGGATGGCTGCAAAAGAAACAAAGGATTCGGGTCTTGTTTTCTTCTCTGTGGACTAGGTGCTCATTCTTCATGCCACCATATTAGTAGCACCTGTAAACCAACCATGTAAAATCATGTGTTCCTTTCATAATAATTCTTCAATCTTCACGATTGTACGGACAATCTGGTGAGATTGCTCGGACTCACCGTGAAACGGGGAAAAGACATCATCAGCAGCGTTCAGACACAGCATTGGCACCTGCACAGATTTCAGCCTGTGGACAGGACTGGCATCATGGTAGTAGTCATCATTGGTAGGATAGCCAAACATTATGGAGGTGAACCTCTCGTCAAACTCTCGAATGGTCCTTGCCTGTAGGGACGGAGAAAACTGATTAAATGCTGGCTACCTTGTTTAATTAGATTAGCATTTATAGCACTGCAAGTGTCACTGAAAATAATCCCGACCTTCATGACATGATCGATGTCGTAACACTGTTCAAGCACTGGTCTGTGTCTGCAGGGGAGAATAACAATAAAACTGTCACCAACTACTGTGAAATAATTTGCATCTAAAAACGTCCCTCAAAAATGCTGACAAGGCTGTAACAACATAATGTAGTACTACAAAAGCATTACTGTGCATTTATATCATGCCCATGTTAATACACAGATTGGAACATATTGAGGGTATTTTAACTGCTAAATGTTATTAGACATTTTTATATGCTTTCTTCATCAGCTAAGAAATACAAAATATAGCAGCACTCAAGTATTTTTGCTTGGAACTGTAAAAAGCAAACCCTTGGTCAACATACAAATTTAAAAAAGACCTAAAACCCAGTGATTCAAGCTCGGTTTAGCCCCTAGCACTAGCGGTGAGTTAACGGCCGTGTTAATCCGGCCCCGGCTGACCTGTGCACAGAGGCTTGTAGGCAGCTGGTGAGGTAGGAGTTGAAGAGGAAACGGTCCAGGGGTTTTTCAAGTGAAGCGGTGCATTCAAATACATCCCAGCCTGCTGAGAAGACTACCACCCCTTTCAGACAGGTCTCTAGGCCTTTGCGCCCCAAGTAGTTAGCCAGCATCATCCTGTTTGTGGAGAGAGCGTAAGAGGAAGGGACAGATGGGGAAGAACGGGGATTGGAACATATTCCATTTCTGACCAATCCTTCACTTCATGGGATTAGTGCGGTGCAGCAAAAAAACACCTTCTTTGGCATCCTGCACTGAACGACTGGGACCATAGTGAAGCACTGACTACAGCACAACTGATAATACATTTTTGAGGCTAATACCTTTATCAATAATTGGCAGTTAAAATAATCTAATATAATATTGGCCAATAGTTTTTCATAAACACATAACATAAACAACAATCTTGACATGGATCCCATAGATTTTGTTTTAGAGTATACTGCATACTGAGTGGGGACAGGGGGAGTCTAGATCTTATTTTTTTATTATGAAATTCTAATCATCAGCTCAGAAGTGAGAGTTGAATATTTGAAGCAAAACACAAACTGTCTGCTGCACAGTGAGAAAGTTTGACTTACTAGCATGACATCTTTTGCCTCTCTTGTCCTTCTTGTAACATTTGGCATAAACCAATCACAGACCAGCTGAATTAGAAAATGTGAGTGAGTTCTGTGTAGTTTACTAATGTTGGATTATGTTATGTCAGGTGATTTCTGGGTATTACGGTTATTTTTTTGTTGCACGGTTAGTTACCACTGAGTCACCAACAAATGTGTCAAGTTGTCTTTGTACAGTCACATTCTGAGATTTGTTAGTAGTGTCGCTAGTACTGTAATGTCCCGTCAGCTGGTAGTGAGTGGCTTTATTACCCGCCCATTGATACTCCAGCAGCCATAATTGGAGAAGCTTCATTAGTCCTCTGGATGTGCTCAATAACCATCTCCAGATCCTCTGTGTTGGCTGCACAGTAGGTCCTCGGGGTCTGGGTGGGATGGGAAGACAATTCAGTCAATTTTTTGTGTTTCAGTTTCTCTTTTTCTGTTAGATGAGGAGTCCATATTTACAAAAATGGTAAAGTGAATTATTTTAATTTGAAACTAAAATCCTTGCCTCCAAAATGATCAGAAAAATATATATATATATACTACTTTAAACATTTTTGAAATGTGGGAAATTGTTCCTCTTGTCAGATATTAGCCAAATTTGCCAGCTTGTGTTGAGCAGAGACGGGCCGGTTCACACCACTACAGAAGGCTGATTGGACCGAAACGTCTGGTTCGATGTTCGTCTTACGAAGTTCAAAATTGACGTCTTAAGACGTTTAAAATGACCACTACCACTTCATCAGTTTCTGAGGGGAAACCCTACATACAATCATTGCAAAAGAGAAATTCCTGAATGGGAATGAGAACCTGGATGTAGAGTAAGCTACAGTAGTAATCAGAAAGAGCATCCACTGTTTCATTTTGCAACAGATATAAGGCATTTTGCATTTTATGTGTGCAATTTTTGAATTTGTACACGGAGTTTTGCAAACATGAGAAATTGTTTAAAAAAAACTTAAGTAAGCAGTAAAAAAAAACTGTAAGCAAAAAAAAAACTGTAAGCAATGTAACATTGTTAGCGGTACAGAGCGAATTTAAACGAGCCTGAGCGGGTTACATTCTGCAAATGTACGATTACAGTTGTACATAACATTTCTTGATGCCATTCTTGCTCTCCTCTCGGCCACCAGAATCCAAATTACCCGCACAAATTGATCCACCTCGCACAACTGGACTGTCCCAAATAGTAAATCACAGTTGCGTATAAGACACGTGATAGGCCAAATGTAGCCACTAGAAAGAGCCCACATAACCCCAACGTAGTCAAAGTATGTCAAAAAGGGGTGGGTATGTTGACGCCAACCAATGGCATCGAAGCCTTAAGCTCCAAACGTCTTAAGATGCCAATTTTTTACGTTTGAACGTTAAACAAATTTTTGGTCTAATCGACCTTCCATACTCTATTGCAACTTTCCCATCCCCTTCATAGAAAAGAAACTTAAAACACATTACAGTGTCAATGTCACTAACACTGAACAGTGCCTTGTGCACATTGGCTCCCCTGCAGCTGCAGCAGGCCTCCTAGACCAGGGATTGAAACCATCCTCTGATATGTCTGGAATATTACTCACTCTATAGATGTGTAAAGGTGTGAAGAGAAGACTCTAAAACTCTATAACCTACTATATGTAAAATAAATAATTTATTTTCAAGGCAAGATAGGGTGAAATCTTTCTCTTCTCCCCTTTCGACTTAAAACAGTTTGTCAGGCAAAGCAGGTTACTTAACACTGCGAAACAAACCAGCTCTTACATGAAGAAGCCTACTAAAGTCCAATTTCTCAGGATGCTGTCGACTCTTCAGCTCTTCAAGGCCCTTCATTAAGATTCAAGCAGAAACTTGGGCAAAGTAAATTCCTGTTTCTTTCTGCTCTCTCATGGTTCCTTTGATAGGCCTGCACAAGTTTTGGACTTTGCAGCGAAACAGCAAAACTTAAATAATGGCATATAAAGACGTTAAAAAGAAAAAGAAAATACCAATAGTTGGATGAAATAGTTAGGCAAACTTATGCTAAAGTAAACTTCTGCACTTCAAAGCTACTCCACAGGAAAGTGTCATGTAATAGGCTTTTTACAAGGTCTAGAAATAGAGCAATGGCACTCGAGATAGTCTTTGAGGGAGGGGAATCTTTCACACAGCGGGTCATTCTAAAGCGCCAGCCTATTTAAACAATGGACGATATTCACACAAACTGGACACAGAGAAAACACTCACAGGAGCGTACAAATGCTAAATAATTTGCATTGAATACAGCACAATGAGTGGGAGAAAATTCCCTCCTTAGTACCACCACTTAATACAGTGCCATGGTCATTGCCATGGAATTTAAACATTTTTTTTAGAGGACAGCTGAGCCAGCTAGATTCTAATGACCTACAGTACATGTTTAAATCAAACTCAGTGACACTCGACACTTTGCTTTAGTGTCACTTTTAAACTTTTCTTTTCTTTTTTCTTTGCAGCTGAGACACAATAGGACAAAGACAGGACAGATCAGCCACGGATTCAGATTTACACCCACTAAGAGGAACATTAGATTGATTGTGGGCAATCCCTGCCTGTAATGAAACACCATTTGTGCTTGGGATGAGACCTCTGTATGGTAGTGATGGTATGATTAGATCAGAGTGATACAGTCGCCCATAAAGAATGTGCCCCTGTTCTGTAGCGGAGATGTCCAGACAGAGAGGGCTATCAGAGCTCGGGCTCATATTGTTGGCTAAATATACCCCAGTGTAAGAGGACAGATTAAGCCGGGTGTCAGAACAGCACATGCTCACCGAGGTCATATTTCTATGGATCTCCATTAAAATACAGTACCTGCCTTCAACTTAATCCCTGCTGTGCAACAACATTGTCTGTGCAGCGTCCACTTAGCTCCCAGTGGGCTCTGTGACATGTGCGGAACAGACATGCACTGTGCTGGCTGAAGCATCGTAAAGAACAGCTGCACTGGGAAGCTGCTGTACTGACAAATGGGGAAACCAACTTTCCTTAACAGTTATCCTGTTAAAGACAAATGAAGGAATTAAATAGGTTAATAGGTTGAAAACTATGACACACGTGAGATTCTTACCAGCAACGTTTCCCCCGAAACTCCTCTGTTGTTGAACACCACGCATCTGAAATACACAAAACATTTAAATGACTTTATATTTGGTCATATTTGGACTGTTGGTGGACGTCAACGTGGGCTCTGTGAACGTGCAATCATCATTCTTTGCTTTTTGCTGACATTTTAGAGATCAAATAGTTTACAGAGAAGAAAATAATCATTATGCAACCCTATTCCACTGAGCTGAAACAATTAGTCTATTATTCGACTGGTTGCAACTATTTTGATAATTTATAAATTATTTTGCTCACTTTTCAAGTAAAAATGCTGAAACATTTGCTGGTACCAGTGTATTAAGTTGTTATCAGAATTTAGTTTTTTCTGCTTTACTCTTGAAAACGGAATATCTTTGGATTTTCGAATGATAGTCGGGCAAAACAAGCTGTATGAATATGTCACCTTGGGGCTCTTGGGAAGGGCATTTTTCAAAGTTTTCTGTCATTTTATAGATACAAACGATTACTCATTTAATCAAGAAAATAATTAAATTAGGTTAAACAATAATGATAGTATTTGTTAACTGCAGTCCTAAATACAAGGGTTTATTTTTTTATCAAAAGCATGTGTACAAGAAAGAACAGCATTTATAACCTCTAGTAGGCTTACACTTGTTTTTTTATATTGTCAATATAGGTTAGCATCTTTCATGTTCAAAAGAACACAGTGGCCCAAATTCCTTTAAACAAATGTTCCTGACATTAAAGAAAAACATTTAACTGGGAATATGATGAGGTGTGCAGTGAGGCACAGCTGTGCAGAGAGCGTTCTGTTTGTACTGTAGTGCAAAGGCATCAGCATCCCTCCTTCGCCCCACATCTCTCGCCAGTCATCTATTATCTGGTTGAGTCAGATCTGCTGTTTCTGTCGGCGTAGCTCAGCAGCAGGGTGGGGCTGGATGGGGTGTTGAGCTAGAAGACGTGGAGGTTTGTGTGTGTTTGTAAGGGTGGTGGTGGTGGTGGTGGTGGTGGTGGGGGGGGGTGCTTAAACACACACTGCAGTATAGACTCGGAAGCTGGTCTGGGCTAAGCTGCAAAGCTTGTACCGGGATAAGCTGTAATTCATTAAGCTACACAGACAGGGGTGAGGGGTGGAAGATGCTAAGTTTGCCGGCTCTACTCCCATTCCTTCCCAAATCTGTGTGAAAGAATAAGTGCAGAATAACACAGAGAAAGGGACTATTGGAGAGGGAGAAAGGGGGGGAGAAACTGCCTCCCTCTGCAACTCTTCAAGCTGGTGCTACGTTTGGCTATTTAGAAAAGCGGCTCTTGACACAAAGCTTCGCTGCCCACTTTATTTGTGCACTTCACCTGAAATAACCCGAAACCCCTGTCACTCACGCACACCTTATATAAAAGTTATAAAATCGCTACAAAAGCAGGTCAGGTTTTTACCTTTGAATCAATATTGGTATGACTGCTGAGGTATTCTGACTTGGACAAAATGTCTGTATGCTAGAAGAATGCCACATTAGCATAAGTCACAGAGTGTTAGTTGTGTGATTTAGTGCCCTGAATGTGTGCTCAGCGCTGGACCTCAGCCAGGGTTTCCGAGTCAAGACCACCCACCTATAGCCCAGATCCCGGCTCTGTTGGACCATGTGCAGGATGTAGGACTCTCGGCTGGTGCCGGTCAGACCGGGGAGAAGGAGGACCGTGGGCCTGGTGGCATGGTTGGGATGAGAGAAGCTGTCATCATTGTCAAACCAATCCAAAGAGATCTGTCCTCCATCTGCTGCCTTAATAAGCTCACTGCAAGGACGAGAGGGACACGCAACTCAGCGACGAGCTTCTATCTATATCTCTATGTCTCTGTTTTTTTGTCTGACTCAAACACTCAAGCAAGAAAAAGTACAAAAATGAATATTAGATATGGGTTTAAATGCAATGCATATCTGCTCACTGAATGGTCATTAAACATTGTTAAAATACTCTGGTGCCATTCTCCGCACAATTAATACTTTCTGTTCAGCTCCAGGTAAAGTGATTACTTCACTCTATCCATCACAAGCACAGCCGCAGGGGAATTGGATATGTGAGTAGAAGCTCACTGACAGCTGCCTCATTTCCCTTGTGATCATCTTATAAGTGCGCTTTGCAGCACACAGCAAGTTAAGATAAGGATGAGGGCATTGCACCAGTGGGTTCTTATGATCAATCAATTTCTGAGCTATACAACCCTTGCCTGGCTGATGAGGTAATTCAGTCCCACTGCTAGTGCATTTTAATACCTGCATTGCACGCACACACACACACACGCACAGCAGCAGCAGCAGCAGCCAGTGAGCCATCTTGGCCAGTGGTAAAGTCATCAGCATGAAATTACAGAACCCCCCATGAAATATGCACCTGGAGCTAGACTTTTAAAGTCAGTGAGGGCCAATCCAGAGTGACCAGCGCACAACGTGGGAGGGCACCTGGTGCTAATCCTCCGTTCGGACATGAGTGGAATTTCACCCAGACAAATAGGACAGTTTTCACGGTGTCGGTCCTGGGCTCAACCTTGGGTAACTTCATTATGGGGGGTCCCATTGTCCCCGGAGGAAACGTGATAACAGCTCCAGTGAATGTGACCATCAGTCTTGCCATGATTGACAACAGACAGTTGGACTAGGAGGAATATAGTCCCTCTGCATCATGGGAATATTTGTCTCCAGAGCAGAGGCTGTGTAAGTGTCCTTGGGATAGACAAACGATGAGACTGATAATTAAAGAATAAAAAACTGCCAACAAAAACAACAACTAATAATTGTATCAATAATCAAATGTGTCCAAATCTAAATGAAATACACCAAAAATGGATTTTAAATGAATCAGTATGATTTTTTTATGTTGTGAGGAACAAAGCTAAAGCACATCTAAAGGAATTGATTTTTTCTTTCTCCAACCCCCTGTACCTGGCTGACAAACAACGCACTATCACAACACATAATACATGTACGATTTATACTGTATACACACACGTTCACAGAGCCGAGTGGCATGGACATGGAAATGATGGAATGTCGGAATACATGAAACAAATTACGTGAGAAGGTAATATGAACAAATAAGTAATACATAGTAACAATGAAAAATAAGTCTCTCTTAATTATTTTAATCTCCTTTATGTACACAGGGGGCAAGGAATGCCGTGCCTATTAATCCTGAGCTGAATGTACATTAGCACGAAGTAGGCAGGGCGACCCAAGCCAGCTTCATGGCACAAAAGATTTCTTTCTCTTCTGAGCTTATGAGTCTCGGCTAAGAACAAGACTGGTATTTGTTTCCTGTTGTGAAACTGGTAAGAAAGAAAACAAGAAATAGGCAATGGCAGTTTCTCAGTGACCATGGGAGTTTTGGAAGTGTCATAATAAAGCTTTTCACTGTGGACAAGTTATGCAGTGGCATTTAATTACTGCCGTCACAATAAATGTACGCTTACAGTGACTATTTCAAAGATGAACCGTTCAGCAAGCATACTTCACACTTATTGCTTATCAGATGTGACCTCTTTGACTTGAACTGTTTCATGAATTCAAATGCACATTTTAACCATGTGAAGTGTGTGAACTTGCAAGGAGAAATACATTCTCAGTTTGTGGGGAAAAAACAATAACTTGTGTGATTGATAATGAGTTAATTAGTCAGTCATGGTGAGGACTTACTTTCTGTAGACGACCCCAGGTTTTGCTGTGACAAAGGGTCTCAGCAGAGTTTGGATGCGGCTCTCCCAGCACCAAAAGGTGGGGTAGTAGGTCTCTGACACTACCGGACATTGCTCCCTCAGAAACTGGTAGAACTTCTTACCCCCTGAGATGAGCTGCGGCTTCTGCAAAATACAAGTGTGGCACAGGTTTGAGTCCAAAAAGTGAGTTTTTTCCCCCCTCAGGGATAAATGAATGTGACCTTATCTAACTTAACATCACTGTAATGAAACAGTTTAAGCTATAAGCCATGTTTTATCACATAATGTGTAAAAAGAAACCCGAATTGCATAACTTTTTGCATTATTGTCTCTAAACTTTACATTAAATCTTCTGACACAGATCTCAAAACATTAAAACGCACAAAATAACATTTAAGATAGAGAATATTTCAGTTTAAATACATGATTAATAATTCAGCATTCAACTGTAATAGAAGGCAAGGTCACATCACAACACATCTGCATGAACCTGCCTTTAGGGTCTTTATTACGCTTCAACATACTGATAATAAACATGCATTCCTTCTGCACAATGAAAATAAATTGCCTTCCACATGTTATGTCATGGTGGCTTGTAAGTTTCCTAATATAGATTTGATGCATAATCAGGTACCGGCCTCTTGAAATCCAGATAATGTCATTGTAGTTCAATTCATAGAGAGTATTTGAACTTACTGTTTTTGTTCTATTTGTATTTTAATGTTAAAATCATACATGATAAACTTACTCAACGGGTGCTTTATTATTATGCAAAATCAACACCGTGATCATACATTATATGAAACATTCTACCGGCATTTCCTGCTAACATACGGTAATGTCAGCCTAGCTTAGTCAATGTCGACATCTAACTACTGTCTTGCTGCGGGTCGTTTCAACGTAGTTACATAAGCGCTGCACATGGACGTGCATGATATTCCTTCCATGTAAATATGCTGTTTAAAACGTGTGTCTCTTCTCGCTGCCCGAGATCCATCCCACATGTGCAGGCGTGTAACGTTAGCCCACCGGGGCACAGATGCAGCCTAATCGAAACCTCCATCTGCAAACGCAACGGCCGAGCACCATCGCCGGCGTGACTGCTGCTCCGTGAAAAGCGCGCACGCCGGTTTTAGCGGAAGATGCAGGCTATAATAACGCAAAAAAAACAACAACATACATGTCTGTTCAAATGCAGCCGGTTTCCCATAAGTTAACGGGTCTTACCTTCGCCACTGAAAGCAGATAGTAGCAGGTGTAGGCTGCGCTAAAGCCCAGTACCAGAGACAGTCCCACACCCGAACCAAACAGCCCAACTTTCACTTGATTTTCCAGATAATGTGACAGGTCCCTTGTCAAAATGTTGAAATTGAAGTCCAGCGAGATCATTGCAAGGTCCCTGTTTTCACCCGCACTGCGAGGACAGCGGCCGGCTCGGTTGGAAAGTCAGCTGTGTTTGCCTGCGATCCCACTGTGAAGGAGACAGTCAAGGGGACCTGATGTGGGAATATATATATATATAAATCAGCTGTCTGCCTGCGAGCCGCGAGCCCACTGTGAAGGAGACCGTCAAGGGGCCCTGATGTGGGAATATATATATATATAAAGATGTATGAACGAGTGGTGGCGCTCTTTGACCAGCGGTGGAGCCGCTCACAGTCAGTCCGTTGGTCAGTCGCCCCCTGCAGTCAACAGAGTGATGCGGAGCTGGTGATTCAGCATGCGCCTGGAAGTGCATTCAGTGGGCTGTAACTCCGCCAAAATACAATTATATTGACGTTTGCACCGACAGCATGAGCATCATTGAACACCCTCTGGGGGAAAAAAATGTATGGATTTACTGGAGTGGTAGTCCACAGTAAAATTGGATTACCAACCAGGACAAGCAGGCAAATGCCCCATGTGGATACAGAGCCACAGTGGGCCCAAATACTCCAGGTTCATCATGTGACAATTCATTTGTGGTAATTGAATTAAGTGAAATGTTTTTGTTTACACTATATGCACATAATAAACTGAAATGATAGGATCCTTAAGGCAACACTTACCTAATCTTGTGGCCCCATCTTGTAGAGAATCTATATCTTTAAGGCCTTTTTATTTCAGTTTATATTTTGCCTATATGGTGCATTTTACAAGTAAATGTCTAATTACTACTTACACAATGCACAGAGAGTGGGAAAAACAGGGGGGTTATGGGGCCCACAGGACTTTTTTTCCCCAGGTCCACTGGAGGTTTATGGCCTGATATCTAAAGTCGCCTACCTTGAACTTGTTTTGGTGGTATGAGGTTATAGCACGTGCAGTATCCGAAGGGTCTGATGAGACTTGAAAAAACGTCTCAAAGAAGTTAACATTTGGTTTGTGAGATAAAATATGTATATAAGTTAGCACATTTCAGCTTGACACTGAACATACAATTGGCCATGTCATCTTCTGGATTTTGGAGACCCTGGCTATTAAGTAAACATGCTTCAAATCATTATAAAAAACCCTGGAGTATTTCATAATGGATTTAATAGTCTTCATTCAGTAATGCATTCAGTTATCCATAGTGTTTGCGTCAACTTTGCTATATAATGTTTGGTGTATTGATATGTCTACTTGTCTGTGCAAATTATGACATTCATAAGAGCTGGTTTAAATTATTGTTTTGTTTGGAAAATCCGTGGTAAAAGCATTTAATAAAAAAATTCAAAAATATCTTTCTATATCTATATAATTAAAGGCTTAAAATACTAAGATTATGTTTTTCATCCGTACACTGCTGGGATGGTCTTGAACCGAGCAACTGCGCACGCGCGCCGTAGGCCGGACTTGTTTTCCAAGCCTCGAGTCTTCGGGCTTTGTCGTTTACCTCCGTAGCTAGTTGTTGCTCGTCTGAGGGTCTGAGGTCTGAACGGTGATTGACAATAATGGCGACGCGTTTATTCTGAGTTGACTTCAGGGAACCATCTCTGGCTGACAAAGGGAGTATCTTGGATGGATTTTCTGCACCACAGACAACAACAATCAGGATAAGCAACCAGCAAAAGGACTTACATTAACCTGAACGAAAAGGACTTGCTAGCCAGGAGAGGTTTATCTTGTTAGCATTGCGATAGCTAGCAACTCGGCTCGCTAGCTTGCTAAGTTGAAGAGGTGGCATTCTTATGTGTGGAGTGGAGGAGAGAGACAGGCAGCTTGCTGAGTACTGATATCTGGCTAAGCTAGCTATGTGGCTACTTAATATGCTTTTAGGGTGATTAGTGTCTTATTCTCAGAGGAAACACAGTGGAGGCACTGGCTTGCAATTAACGTTAGCTTGGGGGAATAGTTTTTGTTTGAGGGTCCAACAGCCTCCTTAGGTAGCTACTTAGCTAGCAGGCTAGCTTTGTGGATTGTTCCAGTCTCTTTCCTGTTAGGACTTGCGTTTGGAAACTGTCCACCAGCGCACCGGTAGCTGTCTAGCAAAGACTGTTAGTTTGCTAACTTGTAAGAATTCCTGTGGCATTGCGAGACCGTTTCGTAAATGACCACCGGCAGGAATAACCGAGCGATGATGGAAGGAGTGGGAGCCAGAGTGGTCCGCGGACCTGACTGGAAGTGGGGGAAGCAGGATGGTGGAGAGGGACATGTTGGCACCGTCAGGAGTTTTGAAAGTCCAGAGGAGGTGGTGGTTGTCTGGGATAACGGGACGGCTGCTAACTACCGTTGTTCTGGAGCGTACGACGTGAGGATATTAGACAGCGCTCCAACAGGTAACTTTACATCAGTAGATTTAGCTTGCCAGCACTTACAGACTCATTCAAGACAAGTGTAACCTTAGTAACGCAAAATGAGTTGAAGCTAGGTTATTCTGCGTGTTGAACGTAGACATCGTCTGCTTGACTACTCCGATTTGTATAAATTTAAGTATTTGAATAGGGCTACAATCTGTCTAAACAGATGTATGTCACAGACTCCTGCGCAGAAGATATGCAAACAAGCCGTGGGAGATTGAGAAGATATGCACCTTCAAAGTCTAAATTGCACATTGAGAGGAAATGCATTTTTTCTTGCTCTTTATATAAAATCATGTCAGTAGGATGCACACTGTTTGTGTTAGCAACAAACAAATGTTTATGAAACCACACCATTGTTAAGCATTATCTCTTTGTACTTCTAATAGCGTTACTTGTCAATACCGATTCATTTTCAGCAGGCAGCCCATTGACAGGCTCCATTAAGGTCTTTATATCTCTACCTGATGATCCAGTGGCATGAAGAGTAGCTGAATTTTCTGTCTGTAGTTATTTTGTTGATTCTGAAGTATCAGCTGCATCTTGAAAAGAGTGATTAGTCTAGCTGTACTTACTTTAACTTTCTATCACAAGAAACAACCCCAGTTTATTAACATTGACTAATCCTGCCCCCTTCAGGTATCAAGCATGATGGAACCATGTGTGACACCTGCCGTCAACAGCCTATCATTGGTATTCGCTGGAAATGTGCCGAGTGCACCAATTATGACCTCTGCACAACCTGTTACCATGGAGACAAGCATCACCTGAGACACCGGTTCTATAGGATCACCACCCCAGGCAGTGAGAGGTTGGTCAACCCAGCAATATTTACCATTATTGTGCTCCACCTTCGCCCCACTAATGATAAAATAGACACAAGATAGCCAGGTAATTCATGCACTTCATTGTGAGAGGTTGGTCAACCCAGCAATATTTACAATTATTGTGCTCCACCTTAGACCCACTAATGATAAAATAGACAAAAGATAGCCAGGTAATTCATGCACTTCATTGTGATTGGTTGGTCTACCCTTTTACTACCTTAGTTTAGCTTTGTGTGTGACATTTGAGAAGTTTTTTGTGCACCCTGCCTCGCAGGCAGACAGAATCTATCTCTGTGCTCCCAGCCCTCAGTTGCCAGGCAACAACTCAGCCTCGTTTTAACAACCAGTCAGACCTTTAAAAAAAAATATATATATATTATAATGCATCCCATTTATAGAATTTATTTGAGTAGACCTCTCAGTTTTTGTATTTTTGGCTTCAGAAAACTGCATCCTCATCAAACATAATGTGCATATTTATTGAAAAGTCTGTTTTGCAGCTGAATTTCAAATTTCCAAATGTAGTGTCAGAAAGTATAGTGTAGAAAACATTTCACTACATTACTATGCCAGACAGCTTTCTGTTGAATACAAGGACGTACTGTATAAGTGTGTAATAAGTGTCCCAAAAGTTACCAATAATATAATAATTATTATAATAACAAAGAATAAGACTAGACATGTACAGCTCCTTGTTTTCACTTAATTCAGTCGCAGCAGGGTTCTACAGCAATCCCTTGGGCTTTACTTATCACTATATGCCTGCAGTCATTCTGTCGCTCAAATGGCACTGTCACAGCGGGAGCCCCATTGTTTTCTGTTTAGCTCTTTATTTGCGACTGGAAGCTCAAGTTGATGTGTAAAACTACCATTTATATGACCTCAGCACTTCCTGTGTGTACCACTCACAACAAAGACATTTTAGTGTGAAGGCGTGTTGCTTGGAATACAGCGGTAGGTTTACTGTAAAGCCTCCTCAAAAAGCCTTGACATTGTCAGCAAGATTAGCTTGCATGATATAAAGCTGACTAGCTAAAAATTGAATTTGAAAATAGAATTTGATTAAGTTAGGCAAACTTCAAACTAGGGCATCAACTAATCGAATGAAAGAGATCTTTGCACAATACAGTTAATCCTATATGAGTTGCAGTGTGTGTCAAATATATGAGAGTAAGTATATGTGATAATTATCTACCTTCAGGTCTTACGGTAAAAGATTACTTAAAGTTTGTAGTGGAAACAATGTTTTAGGCGCGGTGTCTGGAAAATGGAAACATTTCTACCAATGAATTCATGTACAGACAAGATCAAGTTGAATTGTTGAACGCAGCTTTACTCGGTGCATTCAAAAATGCTCTACATACAGATTAAGATAGCTCATGAGTTTGTAGGAAAAACAAGCAATTATATGAATCACCTTTGAATCATCACAATCTCCATTTTATTTAAACACTAACTGTATTATTTTGATCTGTTAGCGAGTATGCACACTCACTAAATTTCACAACTTGCACTTGATTGTGTTATCACGGAGACTAGTCAGAACTGTGATGATGCTTCATCCATTTCAGCCAAACACCATGGTTTAGTAAATGAACACATGGCCCAACAGCTGGCAGCCTTTCAACTGAGTGCGATTTCATTTCCCCCGAGACAGACATTGCATAATGCACAAAGGGTGCTGGAGGTCTCCCCAGCCCAGACAGCGTGGTGGGGTGTTTTGTTACACCACATTAGTTTCTGTCACTAACTGCTGAAGAGGGGTGTGGTTAGAGGCCCCAGAGCTGTTTGCATTGGTTAGACCCACACTGTCCAGATGCCGTGTCTACCATCAAGGCTCATGTTGTTGTTTCATGCTTTGAGCTCAGCTGGATGTTTTATTTGCTTTTACCTTTTCGTTGGTTAGGCTTGTAGCTAAGCTGGAATCTAGAGTGCAGCTCACAGTGTTATAATTAAATGAAAATGTCAAACATTTGCATTTGATTACCTAACTTAACTTTTCATTTGCATTTCCAATGCTGTTGGGTATGGATTAAAGGGAAGTAAGTGTGAATGTTGTCCTATTACAAAAAGTATTGTTGACTGTTGACTCCCTTGAGTTTAACTGAATATAAATGGCATTCCTAATAGTAGTAGAACGTCAAAATATATTTTGACCTTCAGAAAGCTCACTTCTATGCTCCGGCCACTGTGAAATTGTGTGTTTTGTTATTTCAAAGAACTTGATGGGTCAGTAATTATGTGTTGCTCACAGCTATGACAAATGTTTCTGGTTTGATTTGTTTTGCTGTCATCAAACATCAGTTGCCCAATGATTGTCAGGGACTGCATCGTTGACACAGCAGATTAAATGCCGTTGAGGTCCAACGTTCCCAGTGAGCTTTTTCATCTGTTTCCAGGTCTGAAAGTAATTTACAACATGACTTCAGAACAGTAGGCACACAGAGGAGGGTCAGTTAAGGACACAGTGTTGCTGGAAGGAGGCACCGACATCCCCTCTGCAATGCATATTTGCTAGTAATTAAAAAAACTGTGAATTGAATGTAAACAAAGAACACCTGCTGTTGAATTCTATGGCAGTGTCACATGAGTGATTAAAGCTTAGCCCAAATAAAAATAATTGTCTTTGTTTGGAAACTTCTCTATCTGCAGAGTACTTTTGGAGTCGCGTCGCAAGTCAAAGAAAATCACGGCCAGAGGGATCTTCACTGGTGGCCGGGTGGTGAGAGGAGTGGACTGGCAGTGGGAAGACCAAGATGGAGGCAACGGGAGGAGAGGAAAGGTAGGCTGCCAGCCAGGAAAGTAAAGCCTGTTAAGTCGACTCCATACAACAGTTTTGACTTGTAAATTCATAGGAAGGCGAGGAAGTGCTCAACAGTAAGCTGAGGCCAAAAAGTTGCAGGCTCAAGTAGGTCTAGTCAGACACCCAGACTAGAGCCAGTGCTCAAAAGATGTTTCTGGCTATACATTTCTCATATAGTGAAAAGCATATAATCTTTTTGCAAACATAAAAAAAAAATCATTTTCTACATCACCAGAGAGCTTTTCTGGGTTCTTGCCACCCAGAGTTCTCTGCCGAGGCATCAAGGTGTATTAAGTAAAAGTAAAAGGTGCTTGATGGCATTTTTGTTTCCAATAAATCCTTTTTTACATGTAAGATTTAAGTGTGCAGATACTTCCCCAGAATGCTTCCTAAAATGCAGGTAAACGTGTCTCAACTTTTCTGTTTGTATATTAAATCTACACAATTAAGTGGATAATAAATCCCTGGAGGTATTGGCCACCACAGCCACACATGTTCCACGGAAGAGTGCATGACCACCCTCAAGGGTTGCATATACGGGAAAATCAATAATCCCTTGCCCTAAACAATCACAGGGAGGAAAAAACAAACTTGCATCCCAGGATATGATTTCATTTGAAATGTGCAGGAGCCTCAACCAAAACAGGAAGGGCACTGCTTGACTCAACCTGTTTGTAGCGTGGACGCATTATAGGCTAACAAGAACCCAAACAGTCCAGTCCCCTTGTGCCTAGCTAGGTGTGCAGCACTTTGCTGTAGTAGAAGTTACTGCAGTCCTGCAATAATCAGGATAACGATATCATTGTTATGCAGACTTTTTCAAATTTAAAAAAATATATCAATATCTTATATCACTGTGTCTTTAATATATTGACACCAGGCGCCTGTAGCTGGATCAGAATAGTGACAATTCAGTAAAAATATTCTATTCTTGTGGCTTACTTTGCTAAAAAGGAAAATGAAAAAATATAATTCAGCATCATTTTCCATAAATGAAGAATAATAAATTAGCACTGTTAGCCAAGAATCCAGCTTTAGTGCAAATAGGCCGATGTGTTGAATCCTTTTTAAACTTATGTTAACAAGGGGTTGACTTTCAAAAACAATTCAAAATGTAATTAGTACATTTGTAGGAACTAGTAGAATGTGTCACTGAAAAATCTTTTTATTCCTTGGTTTCATTCAGTTGATTCCTATGTATCTATACTGAGGCTATAAACGGGCTTTCTTGCTGCAGGTTATTCCAGGCTTAAATACATCATTAGAAAGTAATTCAAGGTCTGATGAGGTTGCATTTGTTTAGCACATTCTATTTAGATTTATACTGTAAATGTGCTGTAAAGTGCTTGTGTTTTGACTCTGGTCCAGAACCCCAGACTATTCAATTTAAGAGTCCCTGCAGGCATTTTAAGACTTCATTTTGCTGTGTTATTTAATGGCATATCTCATTACTGTTTTATGATGCTGTAAGCAATATGCTCTCCAGAAAACTGCTATTGCATGTCCTGCAGCTTAGATGTTCCATTAGTTTAGCATGAATATTACCTCCTAAGGCCCATTAATCAATTACCTCTGTAAGGGGCTTGAAAATAATTTAACGATTTTTGTATTTACTTAAGGCACAGCTTTTAATTAAAGAATTCGTTTACTTCAATATGGCTCTTCTCTTGACACTTTCTCAATGTGATGAAATCGTTGCTCTGCTTGTGTTGCAGAGAGAATTGTCTCGTGAAAACCCCAACCTTATCTTCAAACTTGGGATTGATTTTGTTTGCAGAACCCCATTCATAGCTCATTGCATATTTATACCTATAATGCATCATTCTCCTTGGCTTACAGTGCCCTTCAAAATGTTTTAGCCAGAAGATGCGAACTGGTTCTCGTACAGGGGGGGGGGGGTAGTGTTAGTAATAATGCAACACACATTAACAAAATGTTGTTATTCTGTTAAACAACATTAACGGAATAACAACGGCATCTAATCCTCCTTTTAAAAAAAGACGAAAATACTTCTGAAACCATCAGTACCGTTTTTGGATAGTAACTCAAGTCAAAAGTTTCTTGTCTCCCTTTCTGTGGTCTTGCCGAACTAGGCTTTGTCTTGGAGCTTGTTTTTCTTTGCAAGCAAACACAGTAATGGTTGCAAAAGTTTAATTAAAACATTCTTGAAGATTTCCCAACTGGTGAAACAAAGAAAAACAACGAAAAGTTTAGTATTGACTGTAAAAAAAAAATGCAGTGCAGGGAGAGAAAAAAAATCTAATTGCGGCCCCAAGAATCAAAGCCTAATCAAATTAGTTTTTGGTGAGTTTCTCAATAGTTTGGGCATTACATTTTCCTTAAAGTCAAAACAGTGAATGCAAAACAAACAGTGTGTCTGAAACCTGGATTTACTACATCAGCTGCCAACAACTTTTGCTTTCCTCTGTCATCGTGTTGGGGGAAAAGTGGTATATAAAACTGAATCTCTAAGCCTGAGAGTACAAATCGGTACTCTGTACATGGCCATAAGATATTGGACCCTTCAACTAGGGGCGCCCAACGTCAGCTTGTTGTGTTAGCAGACATCTTGTCTTCGAACTAGGCACCTAAATACTTTCTTGGCTCCATGGTTGCTGTTCTGTAGTTCAACCATCACTCTGACCTTCAATTTGAAAAGATAATTCCCCTACAGGGATCAATAAAGTGTCGTATTTGCTTTCATTATGAGGTTTTAAAATGAAAAACACCTGACTGAAACCTCCCACTAAGAAAACGATCCCCTCCTGGGCAATATTATAGTATTAGTAGTATTACAGTATGCCAAAACCTTTTATTTTTACGTACAGCCAGCCAAAACCTTCACACTAAAACTCGATTTAAAACTTAAAACAATCTGCTTTCAATGTGTCCTTTTCTGTATTTATCATCTCCTCTCACCTCTCCTCTCACCCTCCTCTTCCTCCACAGGTGACAGAGATCCAGGACTGGAGTGCTGCCAGCCCTCACAGCGCTGCCTACGTATTGTGGGACAATGGGGCCAAGAACCTGTACAGAGTTGGATTTGAGGGAATGGTGAGTAAACTTCCAGCGTGACGGTCAGTCACTCACACACACACACACACACACACACACACACACACACACACACACACACACACACACACACACACACACAG
>JAVQJD010106740.1:0-20813 GCA_036023655.1 Nannoperca australis
ACACACACACACACACACACACACACACACACACACACACACACACACACACACACACACACACACACACACACACACACACACACACACACACACACACACACACTACAGCAACAGACAAAGCCTCATAAGAATACGAACTATAATCTCTTTACTCTTTGTCTGCTTACACACACAAACATGCATAAATACACAGACTGGTGCAAACTGCCAGTATTATCAGAGTGAGGGGGGATAAGTGTGTGTGTGTGTGTGTGCGTGCAGAGAGATGGAGGAGGTGGGCAACAGACCAAAGCCATCCATCTAGGGGAGTCAATAGTGCACAGCATAGGCTACAGCCTTTACAGCACTGAATGCACGCACGCACGCACGCACGCATGCACGCGCATGCACACACACAGTGTGGTGCCCTTGTGAGGGTTGCAGCTCTCAGGGTTTTAAGATGGTGGAGCCCAGAGCCATCAATCTTTACCCAGCAGCCTTGCTTGACCTGCCCTCTGACACACACACACACACACACACACACACACGGGTTAACCCTGCACATATAAACCCTGCTCTGTCCACACACACACACACACGCACACGCACAGGCACACACAAGCAAAAAACACACACCAAATTGCACAAATGCAATCTCTCTTCTCCTTTCTTGCGCTCTTCTCTCTCCATCTTCCTCACGCCCTCTCCATCTTTATCTCTCCCTTGCAGACACCTGCTACAGTATGCATCACGTTAACTGATTGGCGCCTCTAAAAATGATAGCAATCATGAGGCAGCCGATGAACAGTGGACTAAAAAAGGGGAATGAGCATTGATTTTCATTCTCATAGGCGGTGAGTCATGGCGAGGCATTGTACACGGGAGCTCCGACTGTAAGACAAAAGGCTTGGGTTGAAACTACAATCTGAGATGTGGGCCAGTCAATATTCTGAGCCAAAACATAAAAAATAAAAACATTCGTATGGAGGAGACTTTTATTCCAGCTGGTAGGAATCTAATGGTGTGGAGTGAGGACTGTGGGCTATTTCAATTTCAGCGTTTTCAATGCTGACTGTAGCTTCTAAATGGCTCCCATTTGGTTTTAGGATTTTTGATCTCATGATATGAGATGAATCCTGCCTAAAACTGCCTGCAGGTTGTTTGCTTCCTGCAGCAGTTTGTCCCTGCCAAGGCTTTTCAGACGAGTGCTGAATGAAATAAGGTACAACATACTGTATTAAATGTATTATTGGCTCTATGTGATGTAGCAAACTTCAAACCATGTTATGTGTTTAAAGGATAGGTTCAAGTCTGTCTTAAAACAGTACTGTAATCAGTCCTCCAAGTCCAATGTAAGTCAAGGGGGACAGTTAGACAAATTGAGTAATTATGTACCAAGGTTTCAGTCTTTGTAGTACAGAATTCCCTCTTTGTGTTCCTTTCACTTTAGCAAGATAAAGCTGTCTATGAAAACAAAAGGAGGGAACTTCGAACAAAAAAAGACTAACTTTGGACGATACTAGTAGTGGGAATTTTGGGGAATCTCCCATTTCGATTCCGATTCTTGGTGTCACAATTTGATTTAAAACTGATTCTCTTGCTCCAGTGTACTGTGTGAAAACCATTTACTCGTGTCGTTACTCCAATGAGATGCAATAGGCTAAGCTTATTTATCTGCATTCATGCTACAGTTTTCTGCCTGTATAAGAATAGTGATCTAGGTTTCTGTTTCAGGCTTCTTTATCGTTTATTTGAACCCCATGAGTTATTAGGTGTGCTGTTGTCCATAAAAATATTAACCATATCCCTTCCTACAAACACATAATAGCACTTGCATCACTTGTACTGTGAGTGCGGCTGTTTCCCAAGCAACACCTACCAGGCAGCATTGCTGTGGGCGCTGTCATCTAGGTGACAGAGCAGCTCAAGGGTTTGGGGGTTATGGGTGGAGTCGTCAGGTGATTCATGACTTCCTGTCTCCCAATCAGAGGGCATCCGCCATACTGCCGCACAGGACACCACCCTGCTGTCACTGGCTGGAGGGGCACAACACACACACACAGAGTTATTCACAGAGTACAGCGTGTGTGTGTGTGTGTGTGTGTGTGTATATGGTGGACAGGCTCTGATGCTGTGATGTGGATACACTTTCCTCCAAATCCACATCACAAATGAGTTATTTTGGCACATTCACACCAGAGCCAGGGTTGCTAATTGGAACCAGTGGAGTAAATGTAGAATTGATACAGTAATTGGACTAAAAGTTTGAGGCTAGACGGCATAACCATTCAGAGAGAGAGAGAGAGAGAGAGAGAGAGAGAGAGAGAGAGAGAGCAAAATAGCCTAATTTCTTTTTGGTGTAGATATTGACAGTGTGTGGGCAGGTGTTGGGGCTATGAAGCATTGGCGTTAGGCCTATTTGTCAAATTAAAAAGCAATGTGGTGCGAGAGCACAGGCTCTTGAGTGGTTTTAGACAACCTTGCACTTGGAGTAAGTGGGCAAGCAATCATCTTGAACAAAAGCCTTTTCTTGCTCACATATTAGAGTGCTGGTGGGAGGCGGTATGGAAGCGCTATATGAACACAATCTGTGTGTGTGTTTGTATGTATATATCTATCTATGTGTGTGTGTGTGTGTGTGTGTGTAGTGGGCTGTCTGAGCTTCAGCCCGGTCCAGAGTGGCTGTCATCCTGTGAACTCAAGCATGTAGAGCTCAGCTGACAGTGAGCGAGAGACAGAGGGAAAAAAGAGAGGGAGAGAGGGAAGCGGGTGGTGGGGGGTTATGTCTACCCGTAAAGGCCTACAGTGCACTCTGCATCAACCTCCCCATGCCTCATCTGACATGGCTGTCTGCTCCTGTGACGCAACCTCAGACACACTCACACACCTTCTATACTTGTGAGAACCCGTATAAACATAATGCATTCCTTCACCCCTAACCCTTAATCTACCCCTAACAACAAGACTAGAACTCTGTCGTCACTGTCAAGATCTAAACTTTAAATTGTCCCTACAAGACAATTTGATTGTAATCCTAATAGTGCCACTGTTACACTGCCATGGCCTATGTTATTGGCTCTTTTTAGCTTATAACAGATACATGGGTGTCAGCTGAAGCATGGAAAGAAAACTATAGGGTACAAATAGTAAAATGATGTCGGTTGTAAATTAGAGACAGTGCCGCAATTGTTTTTTTTTTACCGTAAAACTTGTTTCTCTAGGTACATATCTTGGTTACTTCTGTGCACCAATCAGCATTTAGAAATATTACAATCTGATGACATCTGTGAAGTGATATGCTTATGTTGCCAGGTCACCGTCACATAGTAGTGATGGACCAGGTTAGCGAGTGTTGCAACTTTGACATTGCTCATCAAGTCATGAATATTTAAGGTTACAGAGTACTACTTAATATTTCAAACCATGTTTTCAGGGGCTTTTACAGAAATGTGTGTTGATGTTAGGTGTTGCATGAACAAAATTGGGCAATATAGTTATCAGACTGTTTAAATTGTTACATATCACCAGCATCAGCCTCAAAAAGCATTGCTCAGGCTCTAGTTTTAATTGTACATCCACGATCTGAAACTGCATCTTGACATGTGTTCAGAAAGTGGAATAATTAAAATAAATCTGTTACCAAGAGTTATCCATGTCACTTGGCATGTAGTTGGCAAGTAGTATTTTTCTCAAAGCCATGGCAGTGTCCAGCTGTGTCAACTGAGAGGGTTATGGGGATGATAAAAAGTGCTTAAGGCTGGTTCTTTGTGTTTTAACTCATAGACTGTATAAAGTATATAGATGGACGACATGACATGGCTGGCTGCAGTATAAGTCATAAACCGCGCCCCCTCCATGATAGCGGATGGGACATGGACCAAACTGAGAAATAAAAGAACACGTCAAATACATTTTGATAAGATGGTTTCTGTCATTTTAGGGAGTTCTGATCACGCTGATGTTTGTTCAAGTGTTCGTCTGTCTGTTAATTTCTGTTTTAATTTGTTATTTAATGCTATAAAAAGGGGGTGTGAGATCATGATTGACAACTTGTGAGTGACTTCATCTTTGTAGAGTGGGAGGAAGTGGATAAACATTTTCCATCTTGATATACAATCTATGGTCCAGATTTAAGAACAAAGTTGGTTCTTCTTGCTCTTACCACTACTGAACTATAAAATGTTGAAGTGAACATTGTGTATCAAAATGCAATGTAAGCGTGACATGTCTGAACTAAACTGTTCCAAATCACAATGGCATTACTTGGTATACTTCCTTTGTCAGTAATATTGCAGCTGATTGGTATTTTTTTTTTTTTACGATTCTGAGTAAATGTAGTGCAGCAAACCAAAAACGGTTTGTGAAGTTGTACAATTAGAAGAGAACCTTACATAAAAACACAGATGATGTATATGTGCACTTCAAAGATGTTCTCCTGCCTGACTTTGCTGCCGCTGCTATTATCCCTCATGTGGGTCATCATGTCCACACATTAGTATTGATTCTATCAGAGCATGAACACGACTTCTACCACAGTTGCTACCATCGGACAGGCGAAGACAGACTGGCTGTTATTGATCACCTGTTAAAGACGATTACATGTGTTATGATTCTCAACTAAACTGCATGGGGTCATTAGATGAAAGAGACAAACAGAATGGGAAAATAATGGAAAGATAAAATATGTATACAAAATAAAAACAAGAAACAACAGAAAGACAAAAAGAAAGACAAAAAAGGGAAACATGATGCCTAAAGAGGCAGTGAAGGGAGCCAGAGACAGAAGGAAACAGTAGGACTCACTTTTGTTATAGCAGGTGGTAAGCACAGACTTATCTGCAGGACTGGTGCCAATGTGCCATATCTCCCCAGCGTGGTGCAGAAGGACATTCTTATTAATGATGTTATTCTCATCATCAAAGTCAATGATGTGGATCTGAAAGAAAAGCAGAGACAGAGAGGAGAAATGTGTTGAGGATGAAACTGGAGTTAAAACACTGCCTGCACCTCCCTCCACACACACCAGCCGCAGTTCAAAGCTCCACTCACTCCTCTGATTCCCCTGAAAAAGAAGAAGGTTCCTCTTTTTTAATATGACAGTAAACGTAATTTCAAGGCAGGCATCTCTTTGGTTCTTTTCATCTTGATTTGGCCTTTAAAGCGACGATTAAGACACTTTGGAAGTCATATTGGATTCATGGGAGTTCTGCATATGACATGCTAGTGGAGTTAAAGGAAAACGTACAACAAAAAAGGAAATCCAGAAAAGCTCATTCCATCTTTTTTTTTTTTTTTTTGACAAATGGCCCTGCTAAAATGGGCTAGTGATGAGGTGCATTATCCAAGATGGCCTTTCTATGAAAGAGCTTTAATTGTGGGGGTGTTTTTCTTACTCTTTCAAGCAAACCTTTGGCAGCAGATGATGATTTGGCTATAGCTAAGTGTACTCCGATATCTAATTTAAATCTGTATATTGTGTAACTTATCAGTTAAATACAATATGGCACTCATAAATGGGGCAGCAACAAGATAGAAAACATTTCATGTTGGAAGAATGTTACTTTGTCTGTGGACTAAATAGACCATTTAATGACAAAATTAAAATTCCAAATGGTGTCTTCACTGTAGCGTTAAGATGCTGTAGGTGGAAAAACAAGTAATGATAGCATAGAAAATTTGAGTTGCACATTTTGCAAATGCTAAGCAAGGAGGGCCACTGTAGTTACTCTCCGTGCAGAACATGGTGTCGCTGATTGTCCATTATACTTTTCTTTGTGTTTGAAACGGGTAAATGTAATAAGGAGCAGAGTATCGATCTCCTCATCTAACTCTCGAGAAAGAAAGCAAATAACCGTATATTTCCCTAACTACTATTCTATTTCTTTAAAATACAGTTTAAAACTGATTTGTCCTTCAACCCAGCAAATTTCAAATACTGAAGATTTATGAGGCGCTCTTTGTGTATGAGGTTTGCATTATTTGAATATAGTTCAGTGAAGCTGAGGGCAGATTTTGACATGTGTGGACTATGGAATCAGATTTGTGTCAAATATAATAAAACAAAATTTTAAAAGCATTCACTACCCACTAGCTAACTTTACTTTACTAGATTCCTTCAAGATTAATAAAGTGCACATATTGATCATATATGTTGTCTGTGCTGTACTAGACATTTTTTGTCTTAATCTTTATGATGCAAAAGATACATAGTAGGTGTTAACAGTTACTTAAACTACTTTATGCCGTTTCCTTGATGCAATGCTGATGCTTAGGCTGCACTTGAAATCACAATCAACAGCTGTCTCGACTTTACAGCACACAAGTTCAACAAACAAGCTAAACTTTTATCCATGAGAAGTTAATAGAAATTCCTCCTTACTGAGCTCTTTTCATTAGATGGAAATCTATTCTATGAGGGCCCTCGACTGAATGCAGTTCAGGGCCTACAATGCAGTAAAACAGTGAGGGTCTCAAGGTTTGATCAGACAATTAATGGCGGTTTCTCCCATAAGAGAGACACTTACAGCACCTTGGGGGACTGTTAATGGGGTTGCACTGGACAATAACTCCTGCTAGGCACTTCCACCCCCCTTCCCTGTACTGCTTTTACAGGCTAAACAAGAGGATGAAAGGAAGGGGTGTGAGGAGGAGGAGAAGAGCATTGGAGCGGCAGCATCCTTCAGCTTCCTCAAAGTCAGCTAGGCGACTATTAACCTTGGGTTGGACTGCATCGAGCAAAAAATTATTACGCAAAGTTATAATTTTATGGTGGTGGGGGAGCGGTACAAATAAATTCAGGCTGGCGTGGCGGGACAGGGTAATTGGAGGGCCTAGTAATAGGGTCCCCCCGAATGAACCCAGGTGTGAGAGGAGAGAGAGGTTCCAGCCCTCCTCCCCCAGGTGATTTATCCCTCATTCTCCCAGGCCTGGGGAGTGACTCATAGCCTTCAGCCACTTGGGCATCCAGCCCAGCACTTTTAATTATGTGCCGATGGTGGGAGGAATTGAGGGAGGGAGGAGGAGAGGAGGAAGATTGGGAAGAGGGGTTAAGGGAGGGATAAAGCCAAGCTGGCTTGTGGACCGCACTTGAGGGGCCTCTCCGCTAAAGCTTTTTAGCCGCACAGATGACAGTAAGCAGGGCGGAGGAATTGCGAGTGGGTGAGAGGTGCCAAGCTCGGGCGCTTTATCTCGTTAGCAGCCTTAAATGCCACGCCGACGTGCCCTGCGATTTGTCATTCCAGCTATTGGTCTCTCAGGGATTTGAGAGGTGCTCTGCGAGTTAAGAGAGACATTTCCACCCTGCATTATGCTTAATGGGAGGTGGAGAGGCCAGCAGGCTTATGGATACAGCTGAAGCTACCGGGGCTGAAATGCCAATCGAAAAAACATTTGTCACATTGCAAGTTCAAACTTAAGACGAACGGAGCGAACTAATATTGGCCAGCAAACTTAACGCAGAGTGGAAAAGACAATGAGCTTCATGAATAAAACGGACTGCACTGCACTGCACTGACAAAACCTTCAAATGTAGGGTCATGTCAAAGAACATCACCTGAAAGATGAATAATGATTTCTATTACATTTTACAGCTTTGAAGGCTCTTTGACATTTATATCAGAAAACAAAGCACAAGGCAGTTTAGTACAGTGTATTTCTACAATTTGAAAACAAACTCACGCTGTTAAACTACATAACTTGAAACAACAGGATATAAATGAAAGATATGGTAGCAGCAACAAGTGACATCAATCTATTCACACTCAAGACTTTTACACACTTTGTAACAGCGATGTTGCAGTGTGCTATGAATGTGTGGTGAATTGTAGTGCTTCTATGTAAATGGATGAAGAAAATATGCAAGCAACTTCCATTCTCACGTTTCATAAACGTAGCAAATCAAACACACGTTTAGCCGCACAGAGGCAGCACTGTGTCTCCTTTTTTCAAGTATTCAAGTATTCTACATACTTTCATGCTTTAGTACAATTAGTTGCTTTGTAGCTGTAGTCATACAATGAATTGTTCACGTCCACATCTAAAGGCAAAATGACGCCATGACAAACACAAGGTGGAAGGTCTGTGTGGGCATCTCCAAGCACACCAAAACATACAAACATACAAAAGGGCGTGGTGAAGGTAAATATATATCGGAGGGATTAATAAATATGCTCTCATCGCTCTTAAACAGCTGTTCCAATCACAGCGACGCGTGACGACATCAGCTCAACAAACGAAGAATCATCTTCTCCAGGAAATCACGTTGTTGGTGCAGAGCAGCGAGACGTGACTACACAGCAGCACAAATCTGCAGTCGAAGGCAGATGGCGCGTTTTGTTTAACAGTTAATTAGTACAATGATGATAGAAACAAATAATTAAAGCATTATTTGGTGAAGGAGTTTATAAGGTCGCTGTTCATACAGTATAAAGCAGCTGAGGATAACAGATACTCTAAGAATCAGTCACATTCATTTTTTGATCAACTCAGACTGATTTACCGGGGTTCCTACTTTCACCACATTAACATAATTTTTTTTATGACAATTTAAGCGCATCTAACAGGTCGGCGAGTGTTTGACTAAAATAGTTCTTTACATTTTATGCATTTGTTTTGTTATCGCTGCTCATTTTCTCCAAATATTCAGTTTGGTCTTGTTGACGATGGGCCAGGAACAAACGTGGTTCTGGGATGTCTTTTCTCAGCTCAACATCCAAGACACATTTTCAACCAAATTACCAACAACTTGCTTTCTGTTTGAATGAACTTCCCACCTGCATGTGCCTCATGCCCACTGTATTCCAGTTTACAGTGCAATCTGAGACAAAAAAGATTTCATCACGTCTCTCACTACTGGTGACGTTCATCTGAGACATCACAAAAACGTCTACATTGGTCATAAGGCAAACAAACCAATAAATAAATGAGCAATAAGCACCTTCATTATTACATAAATCTAAACATTTTACCAAGATTAGATTTACACTACTATTGAAGAATTTGCCTCTTTGGTTTTCTTGTTTTTCAGCTGTATGGTCATGACGGAGTGGAGGAAAGTGTTAAGAGGACTATATTAAGCTGCTGACAGTGAGTAATAAGAAATCACACAGATTGACTAGGATGCATTGTCACCATTCCCAACAAACTCTGTATTAGACTTGCTACACAAGACTTGGATTGCACTACGTCTGCATTCAGCGCCAGACCGTTTTCACACTAAAGTCTGCCAGAAAATAAGCTTGTTTTTTCAAAGCAGAAATCTCTCTCTCTCTCGCTCAGAGAGCTAATTATTTCTCCCCCCTTTTAGAGCCAACTGTTTCTGTCATCTGTCTCTGTAATGACCTCTGCAAGATGTGAATGCATGCACACACACCGACAAACAAACACACTCCCAGCACAAAACCCTCACTAACACTAACAACGTGGAGAAACCATAGATACACACACACAACATGGACGCACATGAAACAATTCAGTCTATTATTTCAGATGGCAAAAGCTTAAGTGCAGCTGATATATGGGGGACAGACTGAAGTCGTCTCTCATGATCTACACTGGTGGTCCCAAATAGTGCTGAAACATATTGATATGATTATCAATTGACATATCTTAGGCAATTCGTTCACAAGAATTTTGATAACTAATTAATAGCCATTCATGGCTCAAACAATTAGTTCACTGACAGATGAATACTCAACTACAGTACTTTGATAAACAATGCATCGTTTGAGTTATTATTCAAGAAAAATGTAATTAACATTCACTGCTTGCTGCTTCTCAGAGAATCTCTCGGTGAGAGTTTACTGCTTTCCTTGTCTTTGATTATAGTGAAATGAATCTCTTTGGGCTCTAGGAAATCGTGGCAATTGTGATGGTTCAGTGTTTTCTGATGTTTTCTAGAGCAAACAATTACGTAAGAAAATAACAGCAGATTAATCTGAATATGAAAATAATTATAAGTTGCAGCCCTTTTATTAGTCTACATAATTTATCAAGCAACTATGCCAAACATAGTCTCATTCCAGCTCCTCAAATGTGAGGATTTACTGCTTTTCTCTGGTGGATGTAAACTTGGGAAATTGTAATGGGCATTTCGAACTATATTCTGACATTTTGTAATAAACAATTAATTAATTTAGGGCTGCAAACTAACAATTATTTTCAAAATGTCAGAAAACAGCAGAAAAATAGAATGCCCATCACAACTTCCCAAATTCCAAGGTTACTTTTCTTTTCATCCTGCTTGTTTAGTTCAAATAATATATTCCATTACCAATAATGTAAGGCAGTAAATCCTCAAATACAATAGAGACTGGCAGCAGCAAATATTTAGCATTTTTTCTTAACAATTATTTAACTATCAAAACTGTTGAAAATTATAATTGTGTAATTTGTTTCAGCACTAAATTGACTAATCAAAAGAAATACTGTGAGATTAATCAAAATATCCAAATATCTAAATGTATTTCAAAGCCTTAAATCCAAAGCGCTCACGCTCACACACACACACACACACACACACACACACACACACACAATGTGTATAATTCCCCTACCTACATTAAATTAAAAAAATAAAGCACTACCAAGGTAAAGCATGCACATAATGACAACCTTGGCTAGTGTGGCTTTAGGACTGGCAATTAAAAGTATGAATACAAAAATAAATGTAATAAGCTACAGATTAACTGCAATGCAAGGTTACAAAAACTGTTAATTTGTGAATACTACACTTGTCAGTTGCGTCCTTTAGTTTTCTGAAGTTATCTGTAGATGTTCTTTTAAATACGGTATCAGATTTGTTTATTCATTTAATATTGGACATTTACTGGTCAACATAGATCCACATCGTCAGCCTTTTGTCTATGCATCTTTTTCATGTTGAAGTAACACAAATAGGCCCTACTTTGCAATTATTAGAGTGAGAGCCCCATGCTGATTTTGTAACCTAAGATCTGCAGTATTACATTACATTACATTACATCGTCCGGGGTCAAACCCATGACCTTCAGGTTGATAAGCACACAGCTGTACCTCTCAGCCACCACACTCAATGAAGGATTAATTGAAACGCAAAAATGAAGTGTTGAACTTCTCCAAACTTCCTCCAACTTAGTGATGCTCATGTCATCATGTTGACCCATGCTCTCTTCCGGACATAACATTTAAAAGATATTTCAAAAACAAGTCTGTCTGCCTCTGAGAAAGATATCCATGACTGAAAAAGAACATCATCATCTGCAGTTGATTAGAAATGCAGCTTTACGTTTCAAATGCAGCTTTTAATTTAACACATTACTTCAGACCGTATGACCTTGGAAACATCAGCGGAAAGCAAACTGAAAACTAAAAGTGAACTTGATCCACTGAAGAAGACTAAGATGTGGCAGAAAGCTCTAGAAAAGGATAGTAAGGATCTTGAGTTAATAAGGGCCTGAGCACCCAGTGATGCGAAGTGGTACATCACCTATCACTCAAAAAGAAAGGGTCATACAGTATACATCAGGATATTTGTTTCTATTGTTAACAAAAACTATTAATTTAGTTTCAAATGCATAGGTATACAAAATACCACTATGCAATAAGTAGGGCGTGCTTGTTGCCTCCTGATGTAGAGAACTTAACTTCCATAAGGCTTGAGATGTTTGTCATGAACTGTTTTCCTTACCTGGTTGTCAAATTTCAGTGACTGTGTGCCCACAAGGAAACGGATGGCATCAGTTTCAGCTGTCTGGGCCGTAAGTGCTCGTGCCTTTAAATTAAATATAAAAAACATGTCTGTCCATTCACAAAAACGCGTTTTCAGGTGGAATAGAAATATATATTATTAATATAGCGATACATTCCTCTATGCAGACTAACATAGTGATAGAGACTTGAATGGTTAAGAATTGCTAATAAAAGAAATAAAATAGCAGAGATAGCTTTCACTCAGGTAAACAGTAATGAATGGTGTGACAGTGCAGCAGCAATGTGTACCTGAAATTCGAGACCATAGATGACAGGAGCGTCGTCCTCCATTTTTCAGTCTGTTAAAGAGTAAGCGCTTTCAAATCTGTTTATAAAAACGTCGTCTCAGGATGAAACCACTTTAAAAGACTGTAACAGTTTGTTTTGTACTGCACAGTGGCTGTACTTCCGCGATTTAAAAACTGGAAAAATTAAGCGTGCGACTAAAGTACGTAACGACAGTCGTGCAACGTTGTATAGGCTTTTAAAAGCACGTAAACGAAGTCAAGAATACCAAAAGCCACGGCGGCATGAAGTGTGTCTGCTCTGGAATACCGTACCTGCGTAGCTGCGCACGCGCACCAGAGTTCTATCTGTCAGTCTGCAGTAAGGTAAGAAAACAGTCGTAATTGTTTCTGTTTTTTATTTGTTTGTCTGTCATTGCGTATTGATGCGGATGTGGTAGTATGTTCTGTGCGTTTTAAAGCGTGGGCAGCTGTTCGTGAAGCATGTATCTGATATTTACATTTACCAGCTGCTCAGCCGCTTTAGCTTACGATAGCCAACCGTCTAATGTAGCATTAGCAATATAGCCAGTATAAAACAGACAGCAATCCTCCGATTTTTAGACTAACGGCTCTTTCGTGACAGTACGAATAATACAGCACGAGAAACGGACTCGTTCTTTGTCGCAGTAGTTTAATGCTGACGATAAGAGGTTGTAAAAAAGCATATAGCGTTTGCTTAAATTAACAGGAAGTGACTAAGACAGATGCTGTAACGTACAATTTAAGTAATATTGGCCAGTCACTGTTGATATTACAATAAAAGGTTAATGTCATTTATTGCTGTTGCTGTGTTTAATTGTCAGAAGCAGAAATATGGATAGTGGGGAGGCTCCTGCCCAGCGGCCAGTCACCTTGGACATCACAGTGGAAGATGTAACCAAGGAAGCAGAAGCCCCAGACCCTCCAGAGACCACCACCAGCCAGACCCCTTCCAGAGACAGCTTCGTTCCCCAGGAAGATAGCATCGATCTGGGTGGGGAGTTTGTCACCCCCGAGGACAACAGCAGCGCCACACCTTCAGAGAGTCTGATAGACAAGCTCAACGACCAAATGATGGAGAGTGTCATGATTTCAGACTCACCTAATAACAGTGAGGAGGACGATGTAACTCCTATTGACTCCTTTCTGGATGAAGGAGAGGAGGAGAAGGAGGAGGAGGAGGAGGAGGAGGAGGAGGAGAATGCCCGAGCGACTTCAGGTGACAAAGAACAAAGTGAAATTGGGCAGAATACAACTGAGATTAGAGTTTCAGTGGAGGAACATGAGAAAGGTGGTTCTGAGGAGAAAGTAGACGAGGACACAATGAAGCAAATAGACACACTAGAGCAAGTCACCGCCTGCGTTTCACCTCAGAGTGACATACACAGCCCATGTGATCTTAAAAGTGAGGAGCCGACACCACAAGAAGCTACAGGGACGAGCCCAAAAGACGAGCTGGTGCCGGTGTGCACCATATTCAGCCAGGGCACCCAGCCGAAGTCTCTGGTGCCTGACGGCTTCCAGCCCACCCTCATCAAGTCCCCCAGCTTTAGCATGGGGAGTGGTGGGGGAAGCGCTGAGGCGGTGACCCCCAGCAAGTTAACGACCCCCTTTGTGTGCCAGCCCAGCCCCAGCCTTAGTAAGTTCTTCACTGACAATGGACAGACCAATCCGGCCTCTGACTTCTTTGATTCCTTTACCGCCCCCTCCTCCTTCATCTCTGTTTCAAACCCAAATGCTGAGATTCCTCCTGGAGCCAGCCCAGCACCCATAGCCCCCACCCCTGAACGCCAGTTGTCCTCCACCTCCTCCTCCATCTCCACCCCCGGAGGACCTCTGGACTCTGGTGCTCCCACCCCTAGTTCAGTCTTTGGCCCCGTTCCTACCGAATCCACCGCCAAGCCCCTACCTCCTCCATCCCAAGCAGTTCCCGCTCCAACTCAAGCCCCTGCCCCAGCCTCTCAGCCACCCCAGCCCTTCAACCAGCTCCAGGCTGTGTTCTTGGGCAGCGACGACCCGTTTGCAACAGCGCTGAGCCTGAGTGAGGTGGACAGGCGCCATGATGCCTGGCTGCCATCAGAGGAGACCAGAAAGGTGTTGATCTCTGTGGCCACCCAGCAGTACAGCCCAGCCTACGTAGAGACCAACAGACTCACCATGCCTGGACTCAAGTTTGACAACCTGCAGGTAGGACAAGCACTTAGGCAGTCAAATGCTTATTATACAACAAATATCTTTAAAAAGCCTGGGGGCAATTTCTCCTTTTACAGTATGCCATTCAAAATGGCAAAAGATGTTGGTGATGCATGCACTACATTGCACTTGAAGTTCACTTTCCTCATCATTGGTAGCACTACTGACTGTGACTCTGGAGAGAGGTCTTCAAAAAAGAAACCTCTGACAAAATAACATGCCATTAATAATGATTTTTCATAAATTTGGTTAGAAATAGAATCACAGAGAGACAGATTTCACTCAGGTAAACAGAAATGAATGGCGTGAGCACCAATCTATACTTGAAATTTGAGACCATAGATGACAAGAGCTCTATTGTTCAGTCTTTTGCCAGAGTAAGCACTTTCAAGTCTTTAAAAAAAAAAACAACGTCAAACACCTTAAAAGATTGTAAGTCTGTTTTGTACTGCTAACCAGCACTGATGTGTTTCAACACAGTGCAGTCATATCATTTAGTTTACAGCTCCAAAACAATTTATTAAGTAAAATTTATAAAAAACACAGAAAAGCAGCAAATCGTCACATTTGAGAAGCTTGACCTGAGAAAACGTACCATTTTTGCTTGATTAAACGACCATATCAATGATCAAAGTTATAGCCAATTCAACGACTCTTCAATTAATCTGTTACGGCTCTAGTGATATTAGGTTTGGTCGCAACAGACTGTCACACTGAGGATGGGATGACTGCCAGTGTTCTTGCTTTGTTTTAAAGAATATTGCAGTAATACTCAAAAAGCATTCTCTCTTCAAATGCTGGCTGATCTATTATAGCAAGATATTATAACAAATTTACAGATTTGAATATACTACAATGTTCTTTAGTCTGGTTTCAGTCAGACCTTTCTGCTGCTCTGGCACAGAGGCTGGAGACAGTTGTCACTTGTCTATATGCACGCATACTTGTGCCTTTCCTTGCTCCTGGGTCACCATGTGATTGTTTTTTTTCTCAAACACCTGCTGAGCTCCTTCAACCGCAACCTTTATCAGTAATCCTGATGAAACATCAATTTACTTATTTATTCAATTGAATGTTATGGTGTACCCCTCCTAGCTCATATTGTGTTCATTATGCCCTCATATGTGTTTGAATGCCTGCTTGAATAAATTAATAAAAATCAAGGATTTTTTTCCAGTCATTTGGTGTTGTTGCCTTCTAAGAGCTGATTTTTAGCAAACAAATTAAATCCACTCTAAAGCTGGATTAAAGATAGCATTTTCCACAATCTGTTTTTTGTTGCGTTCCTATTTAGGCTGGATATTGTTTTATTGATTGTAATTATGTCCCATTGTAAGGATGTCCAGATCAAGGTTCCTTTTGCCCCCATGTCATTTAAAGGGTAATTCCACTATTTTTAAACCTGGGCCTTATGTTTACATACTGTGTGGTCTAAATGACTAATGGTTAGCATTAGTTTTGGAATTGCTCCAGTAGGTCTCCTCCTCCAGCTTTCGCAAACAGGCTGCAATGCCGGCAACATAATCCTTTGCAATTGCGCCCGTAAAGTCTGCCCATTAAAAGTGCTTGTTTTTGCCACTGACAGGCTCAGTTCGTTACTCTTAATTATCTGACAGCATTAGTGGAAAGAATCCCCTCAGAGAAAGAACCTTTTTGTTAAAGAGTGAGATCCTTTTTGTTTAACCAGTAGCAGAAGTTTCACTCAAGGAAAAGTCTCACTCCAAAATCTCGCGAGAGATTGAGTTGTTGCAGGAAGACAACGGTGTTTTGTAATTTGTAAAAAATAGGGCCCATCTTTAAAAAAACTGAATTACACTTTAATATAGTCATAACTACCAGTAACAAGTCCTGAAGTCTTATTCCTGCAGTGAGTACACACGTTCTGAGTTTAAATACCAGCATGGCAGCTCTCAGGTCTCTTGCTTGTACCGTTTTGTTCTTTCATGGTGTTAAACGTGTGTGTGTGTGTGTGTGTGTGTTTTGCTGCAGGGCGATGCTGTAAAAGACCTAATGCTTCGTTTCCTGGGAGAACAGGCAGCAATGAAGCGTCAGGTCCTCACCGCCAACTCTGTGGAACAGTCCTTCACAGGCCTTAAACAGCTCATCGTAAGTCACTCACTTCCTTTTGTGTATGACTTATTTGTTCATGTTCACTGCTGAGGTTCAGAACGTTGTTCTCTGTGCAGTGCCAGTCTGACATATATAAGAAAGACTTAAGCATCTTTATTGTTCTAGTATAATCATTCTTTTAGCTCTTTTTGCTCATTTATTCTGTCTGTGCATGATTTGCATGCAGTTGGAAAAACCTCTCAGCTTGACAGTTCATTCTGGACCCTGGAAACATCTGACAAAACAATCTCCCCTCAAGGTCCATTTTCACACGTGCACCTGAGCTTGGAACTTTATCACACGGTCTTCATCAGCAGATGAATTTTGCTTAGTTGTTAGTTTTGCTTAACAACAATAAGGGGGATAGGTGTATCGTGGGGCGGTCCATCCACAGCCAGCCTGCAGCGCACATCTAGGTGGACATCTTTGAGTCTGTTCCTGAGTTACTGTCCGAGTCTAAAGCTTATTAATGTCACTTCTCTTTCCTCCTCTGCTTTTTATTGGAGAAGGCCTTTATCTTCTTGCATTATTTTAGACATCAGTGACAAACAGCTGTGTTTATTTCTAGGGCTGGTTATTGTTTGAAATGCATCGCCATGGCTTTATTACATTTTGGATTGGTTAGACAGATGAAATGGGAATTCTCTGCTTTCTAAAATGATCTCTCAAGTACCGGCGATCTAAAAGCATGCAACTGAGGTTTGATACCCAGTCTTATTTACTGTTCTAACTTAATCTAACCTAATTTTCATACAGAAACTGTGAATGTGCAGTTGGTAATAAAAGGTACAATAGTTTTGACGAATTTTCAACAAAGCGTGAGGCCAATAATACAAAGGCCTTTGAGTTATATAGGCAGGGAAAAGCCTATATTTTTGAACTAGGGACTTAAGTATTTGAGTCAAGTAGTTTGTGAAAAGTGTGTCAGATTAAGTAGGCTACAGTTATTTTAATGTGTCAGATACATATTTAATCAACATTTAGGTAACTAAATGTAAAAAAAGTATCAGATCTGACTCAATGTCGACAGATGCCCGATATTAAAGAACTTGGATCGGTACCGGACACAAAAAAATTATAATACAGAGTATTGTTTTTAAAGGTTAGATTAAAAAAAGGCAGGAACTGCAAGCACAGAAGACGACGAAATAAAGAAGGTGTTTTATATCGAGTGAAGTCTTCTGGCAGGCTACTCCACAACTCAAAGTGTAAAAGCTTAAAGCAGCTTCTCCAGCTTCAGACTCAGTGACTTTTGATTATGTGCAGTGCAGCAGGTGCTTTCTGGCAACATTACCCCACTTTCTTGAGGTAAATGACAAAACCACTGGTAGGTTACCACAGCATAACATCCTGTGGTTTCTGCGGCTCGTCTGACCTTTTGAATCACACAGCCTGTACAGTCAGTGATTCTTCTGAAAGTGCTGGGTGGTCAGGCCTCAGCTGACTGAAAACAGTGAATCATTCGTCTCTTCATATTAGGTTCCTCTGCCAAGCATAAAAATGCATCTTTCTTTGTGACCGTGCAGTCTCAGCTCATTCCTTCCCTGCTGCCATCTATTTATCTATCTCTCCCGGCCTTGTGCGTTCCCTCCATCATAATTTCTGACCCACAGATGACCCTGAGAGACAGTTGTTATTTAAAACATATGCACAACAGCAGCAGACTGTTAGATGGAGAGAGGGGAAAGAGGAGAGAAGGAGGAGGGGAGGGGTGGAGTGGAGAGATGGAGAGGTGGAGATCCACTCGGCTCACAAGTTCTTTTCTCCTGCTGTGCCCATGTATTATGCATGGGACTGCCGTGCATATTTCAAGGGCCTTCTGGACTCAGTGTATATACACATACACACACACACACACAAGGTGGTACTTTCAGCTTGCAGTCAACTGCACTATATAGTCGAGGTGAGTATGCGTAAGAGAATCATACGATGTCTACCAATTGGTGTGGGTGGCTCCCTGGAGCAAGAGGCAAGAGAAAGGAGAGAGATAGTGAGCCAGAAAGGTAACGTCGGCCTACAGGAGAGATGCCAAGGAATGACAAGCAACGGAAGAAATAGAAAGTAATGTTGTGTGTGAGATATATGGAGGCAGGAGAGGGCTTCACCCAGCCCTAAGCGTGCGGTGCTCAAGTTTTACCTCGGAATGTGGAGAGCTGCTGTGGCTTTGAATCTCTAGATTTCTTGATCAAGTTGATTATTCGTAGTAAAGGACTCTGTGTCAGTGGACATCCATGCTTCAGAGTCATCAAACCTTTAATGAACTTGCGATGCTGTACCATTTCCATGTTGGGACGAATTAATTTGACAACAACAACAAGCAGCTGTTCAGTTGTGTTTCTGATATACTCGTTTGGCACAGCATGTATACCACATAGGCTTTGCCATGGTCTATAGAACCATTAACCTGCATGAGCAGAAGGTCCTTATATTCCTCCCTCTTTCCTTTAACACCCCGGCCAAAATGTACGTTTGTTACCTGTTTCATGTCTTCTTTTACCGTGAACACATGCAAGGCAACTGCAGGCAATTGCAGTGACTTGAAGTAAAACTAAAACAGGGTGTTTATTGCATGGATGCAGAGGAGGCATCTAAGAATAAATGTTTTCCCTAACTCCTAGGAGCTACTGAAAAAAGGCTCTGTTTGTAAATAATAATAATGTTTGCATTTCATTCAAAAACATATAAAAACAATGATAATGTGATTTTTTTAATTCTCTTTTCTTATCCCAAACAAGCATGTTCCCTTACATCTGGAGAATATGAATTGTAGGCCAGTGAATCTCACAATGCTTCATTTATAATGGTATATTGTGACACATCTGACCTTTTATCAAAGAATTACAGCTCCTGCAATTTAGATCTCGCACTTGGCTATATTGCAATATCAATAAGATTTGGATTAATTGTTCAGCCTTTGGTCCAGAATGAAATATCTCAACAACTGTTGTCATTGATTACCATGAAATGTAAATGTCCGCACAGCTATTACATTTGAAATTGTATTCAGACATCCATGTTTGTCTCAGGATGAAGATCCTTTTAACTTTTCATCTGGTGCCACCATCATAGAAACATTTGAATCTGTCCATTACTTTGGTTTATGACCAAATACATAAAACCGCTGACATTTCCTTCAGCCTCAGATGTACTTTTGGTTTATTGCTAATTACAACATGCTAAACTAGAATGATGTACATAGTTAACAAAAACATTGCCATTGTTAGCATGCAGAGTTTAGCATTTAACTGAAAGCAAAGCTGTGCCTAAGTACAGCCTCACAGAACTCCTAGCTTGGCTGTAGACTTTTGGTCACATTAACCTGTATCCATGTCCTCAGAAGTACCTGATGATTGCTAAGTGTACCAAAGTTTCAATTTCATGTTGTCATGTCACGTAGATACAAAGGACAGATGTTTTCTTTTTCTATCTTCACATTCACATCAGTGATGCCCATACGTTTCACCCATAATAACATTGCAAATGCCTGGAAAGGCTTAGATTTTGCCTTGATGAATATGTACCATGCCACAATGACATATTCAACTTCATGCTTTGTATTGCAAATTGCCACATCATTTCATCAGGCCCTCACCAGAGAGGAATCACCAAATACTTTTTCAAAACTCGGAATCCCATATAATTATATACTTGTTATCTTTGAAAGGAACTTCTCTTTTCACTTGCCTCTTTATCACTCGGACTCCAAAGGTGAGTCAGATACAGAACAGCTCTCTTGCTGCTGCTTGAGATTCAGTGTCTTGTTCAACAGCACTTCAATAAGGCTGATGATTGCAGACACACAGACTTGAACCCAGGGCCTCCAGCTGAAGGACAACATCTTTACTCACTGCATCACCCAGTGATGAGCCAACAAATCCTGCTCCCTAATAAGGAGCTTGGTTTGGTTTTGATCAGAGCAGCCCCCATGTGATGGCTTTACTGACATAATAATCATTGACTGAGTCACTCACACTGATGAATGGATCAGACACCATCTGCCTTCTCCATCTACTAGCATCTACTTGCATTCAAATGATTTACTTACCAATAAATTATGAAATTTCCAAACTTCTAAGATCAAACAAACTCTTAGATCAAAGCTGTCGTAGGTGATGTAGCTCGCTAAGCTGGGAGGGAAGGTTGAAATTGGGAAGATTTCATGCCGAACATACACACACAGGGAAGTGGAAATGTCAGTGAGCATGTGGCCATTAAAAGTGTAGCCTGGTGCAGCTCAATGTTTGTCAAGACATCTGATCATTCACATAGAAAGGTGGAAAGCTGATCCTTTACTTGACACACGTGAGCATGTGTGTGTCATCCTTTCCTGTGTGTGACTGAATGTCAGGGGTATCAAGTACTGTACATGTGTGTGATTACACGCTTTAAACATGTTATGCTATTTTATATATGTTGTCAGCTGTCATCAAGCTAGTAGTCAATTCATAAAGCTTTATTCTTGGTGTGTGTGTGTGTGTGTGTGTGTGTGTGTGTGTGTGTGTGTGTGTGTGTGTGTGTGTGTGTGTGTGTGTGTGT
>JAVQJD010106742.1:0-11757 GCA_036023655.1 Nannoperca australis
CACACACACACACACACACACACACACACACACACACACACACACACACACACACACACACACACACACACACACACACACACACACACAGATGAAGTGAACTGGACAGGTGAAATCCAGGAAGGGTCACAGCCTTCAGACTCACTTGCTCAGTTCAGTTGAGTTGATAAAGAGAATACATTTCCTGATGTTCTGCACCCATACAGAAAGACAGTATATGTATATGTGTGTACATGTATCTGTCAAGTGTAAACATGTGTCACGAGGTGTTCTGCTCGTCTGATGCACCTGTGCATGCTGTTTCCAGCTATGTGTGCATCTGCGTTACCTGGTTTCTTGTGGAGTGTCTGTTCTCGTCTTGGCGGTGCGACAGCGTCCTTTCCTCAGCCTGCTTGTCGCGCGTCGATGCCTTGCCCTGACAAAAACATCAACACCGTCTACCACCAGCGACTCACAACCAACACCGCCCAACCCGCAGCAGAAACATCGCAGCGACCACCTCAGTGCTCCTGAGGGCTTTGCAGCTTGACAACTTCAATTTAAGTCTGTTTGAGTTTTCCTCCAGTTTCATCCACTGGACATTTGGTCGCAGTGTGATGGCTCAGGTGTTCCCACAGTGGAAACTTGGTGTGACTAATGAGTAATATTATTAAAGCTACAAAGCAGCAAATGAAGCAAAGAAATTTACATATTTTACTCCAATGTGGCAGAAAAATAAAGATAAACTATAAGATAACAGACAGTACATAAAATGGTCAGAGCTGTTTGTTTTGTTTCCCACTCACTTCTTACCCTAGAATCCCTGTTGATGTGTGTGCGTGTGTGTGTGTGTGTGTGTACCTTGCATTCATCAGCAGAGAGGTTGTGATAGAGAGGACATCCTGATATGGAGAAATGTCTCTCATGCCTCCCTGTTAAATGACCTGAGAGGAAAAGAGAAGGAGAAAGGCAGAGGGAGACAGAGAGGGGTTGGTGTATTGGAGCAGGACATCTGAGCCAAAAAAAAAATATTCATTGTGTTTGTGCCCTCACCCAATGAATTGCACCCAGGTGTGGGACACTTCATGTTGAAGTTGTAGCTCTCGTGGAAGCGCCGCCGTTTGGGCCGGTGGGAGAGGTCGTGGGCGGCGGCCTCTTTAAGTGACAGCTCTTTGGCCAATCTCTCGTCCTCCTCTTGTGAAACTACAATATTGTTGCTAGAAGAGACGTGGTCATTGCCGGGGCTGGAAACCTCAAGGTCTGACTCCGACGATGGGGCGTTACCCGTCGGGGTGCGAGGAGGGGTCTCGTCCTGGTCCGCTCCCTGCTTCAGGTCTGCCGAGCCAGTCAGGACAAAGAGAATGAGAACAGAAACATTTGCAAGCATGCTGAGTGTGAACTCACAACCTCTGCATAAATCAGTGGTTGGCCTTTTTAACTAAAAACCGCAAGTCAAAAAGTTTAAATTCACAGAGTCACAGAGATAAAAAGAAATACATTAACATGCACCCAAACGATCACATTTAAAAGTCATGGTTAAATTATTGGTTAGCTGAAATGTTTTTCAGGGCTATGTGTCCCTAAGTATAGACTAATGCAACTGTTTTACCACAGTTATCTGTAATAAAAGTATTTCTAATTCTACAAATCTATCTTAAGGGAAATCTCTGTAGGCTGCAAATGTGACCACATACAGATGCAGTTAAGACCCTCCAGCAGAGAAATCCAATAGTAAAGACGGATGGTACTGCAGCAGAAGACCCGTGTTTGAGCTGCTAACTCGGAGACTGCAATCTTCTGCCTATGCTAATCTATTTCTATAACTTTGTGTTACACCCCAAAACCCTATTCCTAATGCCACTTGCATTTAAAGTTGGAAAAACATGACAAACTAAATATTGTCCTTACAAAAACTAATCACAGTTGTTGGTCACAGCCAGCAAAACAATATAATTTTATAATCTTAAGTATTCTAACTAGTGACCTCATTGCATTAAACTATCTGTAACAGTAACATATTTGATGGAAGAACCACAGAGGGCTAATAATAATAAAAACGAATTTTTAGGTGAAGCATTTGACATGTTTGACCATAATATACTGCTACAGAAGCTAGTGAAGCTAAGTGTGGGCTCAGCTATGTTTTTGGTCGAGGTCAAATTGTCACCTACCATGGAAATAGCTCAGGTCTTGTTAACATTAAATCTGGTGTTCCACAAGGGTACGTTTTAAGGCCCATGATGTTTATATTTGCCTTTTTTGTTGTTACCTGGCATGTAATATTTTAATGTGAGTATTTTTTATTTACACAGAAAACTTAATAATGAACTAAATCACATAGCTTAACAGCCTAAGCTAAACTTAACTTTGAATCTGCTAAAGTTGTGTTTTTGGAGGGAGCCACTTCAACATGATTCCGTCAAGTAATGATAAAAGGCAAGATAAACTGGAAACAATATATTAAAATGATTCATCTAAATTAGGAAAAAAAAGGGGGATAAGATAAAACCAGACACATGATAAATGTCAGCACGATGGTCCGCGATTTTATAAGTTACTGAAATGTAGCATAGGCACGCCATATAAAATTGCTATGATGTATGATTCTTTCCTTATATTTCAGTTAGAATTTAGCTCTATTTTGTATTGTCCAAATAAACTTCTAGGTTTGTGTCGCATAGACGTGATTAAGATGACGGTAATAAAAAGTTTTCATAAATTAAGTTTCAGCGTGTATCTTGACATCATTCTTAGTAAATATATCTGCTTTAATGGATACAGATCACCGCCTCCTACAGTGTCTGAAGGTAGACAACGGATCCTATTCTCTGTAACGTAATTCATTCGTCCCAGTGACAAAACACAAGTCCAGGATATGTACTGAGACACATTTGTCTTCTGTATAATCAGGAACAGACTGTGATCACAGACAGGGCCCATGACATTAGCTGAACGCCACTACCACGAATTAATGAAACACACTGTGAGACAACCCTTCTCCTCTCCACCTCATCTTCAGGTCATACCGCTCTCTTCACTTCCCTTCTTTTCATCTCTTTCATCTTCTGTAACTCTGTTTCTACTCTCTTATACTGTCATATATCGCCATTTCCCTCTTACTGCAGCCAAGAAGAGGTGTATGAATACACCAAACAGGACCCACTTTTAATTTTAAAAAATGTTGAAAGCATCCCAGATGTCACGTATAGATCTAATTTCTAAGACATGCAGGAAACACTACTGCTCTCACCATTAGGCTCGGTATCTGAGCCAGACGACCTGCTCTGACGCAGTGGGTATTTTTTGGCTGTGGTGATTGTCGCCCCCTGTTGGCTGCGAGTGACCCTGCGCCCGGAGAAGACCGATGCTGCCACTGCTGCTGTCGCTGCTGCTGCAGACTCTGCTGCTGAATCCTGGCCTTCGTCTGGACCTGCAGCAGCAGGAGAACTGCTCCGTATTGAGCTGCAGTTATCTAGAAGAAGAGAGATGAGAGATTACTTAAGGATTTCCGATATGGTTTTCCATACAAAAATGTAACTTAATAATGTGCATTAGAATTTAAAGTATTCAAGCCTAATTAAACTACCTAACACATTAATCTTACAGATTAAAGATGAAAAGATTACTTTTTCAAAATGACTACTTTTACTTTGGACCTGTTTTACTGCTAATACTTTCACTTAACTCTTTATTTTCCTTTATTGCATTGTTACTACTGTTAACAGCGTGACCTACAGCCACTGCCTAGAGTGCAGAGGTGAAACGATTAGTCAATAAATTAGTTGGTTGATTGACAGAAAAAAATATTTGGCAACTACTTTGATAATCAATTAATCATTTGTCATTTTTCCAAGAAAAAAAAAGAGGATTATTTCAGATTTTCCAGCTTCAAAACTGTGAGGATTTGTCCAGGATTTGACGATTGGACAAGAAGATAATCAGCAGATTAAATGATAATGAAAATAATTCCCAATTGCTTACTTGAAAACTTTTAGATTGATTTCTTAAATCTGTGCAGTCTGTAACTGAGCAACTCCAAGCAAAAATGGTAGGAAGAAGATAGTTACTTGTTGCGAACGGCCTCAATGGTTACGAAGAGACTAATCCCGCCAAAGATAAGACTGAACCTCTCAATCCACATCTTTTTGGAAAAAACAACACTCTGTGTGTGTTTCTAAGCCTGCATGAGGACTAGGACAGCAAACTTCTCTCCGTAACAAACAGCAGAGGAAACAGTGTCTGCCTTTCTTTCTGTGCTGTAAATCCCCTCTGGCAGCCGCAGCAGAAAGAGGTCACACAGGGTGTGGGAGTGGGGTTTATGGGTCTGTGGTGGGGGAGGTCAGGCTGTCTGAACCCATTCATGCTTTAAGGGTGTTGAAGTGAGGGGGGTTTGAAGTCTCTCTGTGCTCTCTGAATGAAAACATCCTTGCTCATTTAATGATGCATATAAATGAAATTATTCCGCACGCAACAATGTCTGACTTGATAATAAATATGTACAGTTGAAAGAAGAATGTAACCACTTTAATTCACTACAAGTAAAGAGACAGAAACTAAACTGTAATATAATAAATTGGTTTAACTATACCTACAAGACTAGAAAATACAAGAAAAAAGTGGTGTAATTGCATTAAGGTTATTTCTACGATATGTGATCCCTTAAACCAATAAAAGGTCAACACAACACTGCATGCATCGAATGAATGTATAGTGTTGCAATATATACATGTTCAGACTACATACATAACTTAAGAAGATATTCCCTAGATAATTATTGTATGCCTCCACTCTAATGAAACTCTTTGATACTTTCAGAAAGATCCAATTCTATAATGTGCCCTAAACCATTACTTTAACACTACAAATGCATGAACTACGGAGCTCTAAGAACTACTTTGAGGGAATTAAAAGGTTACCATGTAGGCTACTGATGCTAACCTACATAATGTATATTTTTATTCCTTTCTATGCTATAAATGCCCCTCATATTTTTTTTTCATTTTTAAATGTCACTTCCCAAACGGTCTATTGCTCTCACCTGTGTGTGATATTATTGGTTCATGTGCATTTCCGCCCGTCTCATAATGGATAATTATTTTACCAAAAAAAATAAAATAATAAATGTTTTTACCTTGCGAGCTCTGGCTGAGGCGCAGTGACGCACGAGTCAGGCGCGTACTGCTGCGCCTGCGCGCACTCTCGGGAGCTTCCGTGTGCTCGAGGTCAGCGGAAAAATCCGAGTCCTCCGTCCCGTCCGAGCTGCTGCCTGCGGTCCTCTGGAAACAACAACACCGGTGATAAGAAGCTTGCGTGGTTTACCTAAACATCTGGGCTGACCCCAAAAGGGTATCGGATCAGTTAGAGACATTCTGTGAGACTGACTTAAGTAAAGATGTATGTGTTTTTTTTACCAGCGGATAATTCAACAAAGATCCCATACTGGGGGGAGGAGCATCACCCCCCCACGCTCTGGACCCCCTCTCCTCACGATGTGCTAGTCAATAAATACTATAAATAAACCTAATCTGCATCACCACGTGTACACCCCGAATAATGCCGACTGCATCTATTGTAGCCTACCAACCCCAATTTGTCACAACGCCTAAGTGCAATTTCGAAATGTCCAATTTGGTCACTTAAGTCGACTAATTGTTTAGAATATTGCTGCCAAGAGCGCCTAACAACTCAGTTAAAACAAACAAACTCATGAAATGTCCCATAAATTTGTTTGGTTGCATAATTTACCGAAATTGCAGGCTGCCTATAGCTGCCTGCCGCACGGAATGAATGGGGTGATTCTAGTGTACAGGGGCTCACCCAACGCCACTAGAGACATAAATCCGGTTGGGTGGGGGTTGGGAAAGGGGACTCAAGTACTGTAGTAGACAACATATTATTTGCGTTGAGCAAATAACATATTGGGGTCACAACCGCTCCTGAAACAATAACCTAAATGTGATATTATAAGGTTACAGCAAATTGTATATTAATTAATATGTTGAAAGAATACGTATATTTCTTATATATTTAATTGCACTTACTATTTTGTTTACAATTTATTTTTCTAATTTCTCCATATTTCACTTTCAATTTACACAAGGCCACCCATGAAATATAAATAAGATACGATAACACTTTATTGATGCCACGGGGGTAAATTAGTGTGTTACAGCGCGACAGAGGCAGATAAAAAGGAGAAAAACATAAAAATAAGCACAACTACGCCTTTAATCAAAATGTAAAGCTATATACAGATATAAAATAGGTACAGTAAATATAAAATATACATTAAATTAAAATAGTACACTTGTGTACAATACAATACCCTATGGCAACGTACAACGTACAGTGCTTTGTGAGCATTAATGTAGAATATGTTCAAAATTATGCTAATAACATGATCATTAGGCTACTTGTTTTGAAATACAAATAAAAATAAATTACATTTTAAAAACACAGAAACGCCATATGCAAGTTAAAAAAAACAGGAAAAATATCTCCCTATAGCATGGAGATCTAGCGCGCCGTAGCGCACAGATGGGAAGTGTATTTTGACAACTTCACAACAAGAAGCGGAGCGCTTCATTTACATACGGCCAATTACATTGGAGAGGAGGTGGAGTTTGAGTGAGCCAGGCCAATGAACGAAACGCTTGTCCCGATTCTGTCCAATCACAGTGTTGTTTTGGTCCGGACGCTTCGTTCCATCTCGCACTCAAAGAGGACAGGCTGTTCCTTTCCATCGGCTAGTAGCTAGCTTAAACTGCCGTTATCAAAATTAACGTGAGGTCTGCGTCTCCATGGTCTCCACCAACTGAGAGAAATTAGACCGAAATTCGCAAAGCCCACATTTTCAAAGTCCTTTTTACTATACTCCGAAGAAGCGACACTTAATAAACAACAACACATTCTTGCAACTCAGCAATAAACATTAGCTAGCTTAGCTTTTAGCAATAACACAAAACGACAGGTCAGTTGTGTGATTCTACCAACATTGATATTCAACACACAACTACAATTAATTAACGGCACCTTCTAGAATCGGAGTTCCGCTCGCTGGCGGACAAGGGCTTTCCCACACAGATGTTTTCATTTACGTTGGCTAACATTAGCCATGACGTTATGTTGTGTGTCCGATCTGCAGTCTGCTCTAACGGCTGAGTCTGCAGCAAACATCTGCCTTAACTTACCTTTCTCCGGGGCATTTTCAACAGGGTGACGCGTCGCCTCTGGCAGATTATTACTCGGCACTTTTTAACAAATTTATCTCAGATTGTATAAATAATAAGAAGAACAAATCACCAGCTTTTGACATATGAGCCAACTCAGCTGGAAAAAAAGCGCATCAATTTATCTGCACTTCCTTGTGAGCACAGCGCAAGCGCGTTAAAATTTGGGGTCCGTTGACAAAATGCCTCCGCGTGAAACATACACCTGGGTTGGCCCTTTGATTCAGATATTTAAAATCATATTTCAATGCGCTTGGTTGCGACGAATTATCTCGAATTTCAAAAACGTTTAAATTAATTAGGTTAATAATAAAATATTCACATAAATAACTACGCTCATTAAAACATACCTGATGACGCGTAGCTGAACCATCTGCTAAAATCCAATAAGTGTTTTAACAACAACAAACATTTTAATAGATTTAAAATTGCTGTTGGTAGCTTCCAAAAACCATAAACATTCAGTTGTTTGCTTAAACCAAGTCTAATAAATGAACCGTTAGGAACGGGACACAACGCCGGAAGTAAGCAGGAGTGAAACCTCTTGCTTCACGTAGACTAAGGTCTGCACATTCATTTCTACAGTTCAAGTCTCAAGGGTTTTTACTGGGAGGAGGGAAGCTAGCACATTGCGTTTGACGTGGGGTGGGAGTTCAGTCGCCTTCGTACTTTTTAGTTTCTTGTAGGAAACTTCAAAGTGAAGATTTTCGCCCAGAACGTCACCCAGAAACGAACACACGGCGCTAGGGATATTTACTTCCTTTCTGACTTGTTACTATTATGGCTGGTAGCACCATCAAGACAGTACACGATATTTTTCAAAGCATGGAGTACGGACCAACAACTTCCAGCACTGCCACTGCACAGGTAAAGTTATCAACCGAACTCACAACAGAGGAGTAGATTGAACAGCTGGGGTTGTAATACAACTACACATTGTGCTGCATACTGGCAGATTTTGGCATGTTTTATTCCCTCACTAGAGTTAGCATATTCCTGTTAGGCTATTTGACCCATGTGAAGTTCATTAACTCTTGCTGTGACTGCAACTCACAAGACAGACACGTGCCTTGGACTGTACAGTAGTTAGTTATGAAATGTCAAGGGTGAAGCCAGATGTTTGGAAACATGTTTTCACTTTAGGGAAGTCTCGCGCACTGATTTGTGATAATTGGGCCAGTATCATCCATCCCCCCCTGGGTCAAAGTAAGAGCATTCAGGCTGGGGATTCCTGTTGAAAGTAGGGCTTCCATTTAGAAGATGATCAGTTAATTTGTTGGTGATGTTTGTTGTTTAAGGATCAGAAGAATGTGCCCATATCCCGGTGCAGTCACTAAATGTGTTGGCCCAGTTTCATTAAACGGCTCCAAGATTGTTCTACCGTTGACCTCAGCCTGAATGAAGGGAATCAAAGGACAATGTAGCTAAAAGAAGAAGGGCATGGTGCTCCACGGTCTAGAGCGGGTCAGCTGGACTTTGGTCTTCTGGCAGGTGACACACTCCGCCTTCTGTCAGTGTCCAGCGGAGGTGGCGTCTTCTTGGCCAATAAAATGTGAGCATAGCGTTGCTACCTCTCATGTACAGTGTTTGTCAGAGCGGCCTCATTCAGAGGCATTACAGCAAGAAGTATTCATAGCTGTTGACCACGGTTACAAGCTTTTTATATGCTTTAATTGCAGTTTTAAAAACACGACCCCGTTCTCTGATACACAAAAGGCTAGTTTCTGAAAGACAGTCGTATGTGAATTTGTCACATTCACTTGTCACATTTTTTTGTTCTTGCTGTCATACCTTTTTGGCATTCGCAAATCAACTGTATCCAACTGTGTTTATTGTGCCATTCACCAGTGGATCCCAAACCAAACCAAGACATTTATCTTATGCATACATGTGCACATTTTTCAACAAAAAATGACACTATAGTTAGGCCTATATGTTTAAAATATATGAATTAAATAACACAGGCACCAGAAAAAATTAATTGCTCTGTGGATATCCCGAAGGGTGTTAAACTTATTTAGTTTTAGTTTAGAACTAAAATAGCTATGCCAATAAGTTAAATAGATTTGTTGTTTTGTTAAAAATAACTTTCTGATCTTTGTCGCTATGTTATTGCATAGCTAACAGGGCTTTTAATGTGTTTTTGAATGTAGTTAAATGTTGCCTCAATTATTTTTAATGTGGTGAAAAGATGGTAATCAAGTCTTGTGGGACTCTTGTCTTGAAGGCATGTGAGTAGTGGATGCTATACACACTACTCACATGCCTTCCTGAGCACGCCTGAATGTGACTGGTGTGGGTGTCCTTGCTGCCCTTTGGGCATACGAAGAGCTTCTTGGCGGGAAAAGCCCCTCAGCCTGGATTCATCCTCAAAGATGGTTTTAATTTCAACCCTTTAAATTTTCTCCACAGCTTGAATGTTTACTGTTAACTCTCTTCTCCATCAGGCCTGGCTGGATCACCACTCCCGTTCTCTGGGGCTGTTCATCAATGGCAAGTTTGTCCGTCCAGCAGACAGGCAGAGTCGCTCCCTGGCTGATTCTAAAGGTAGGAGCAGCAGGGATTCACCGTGCATGGGAAGCCTACACAGCTTACACTCAGTTTCCTCATCTTCTCTGAATTCTTTGAACAAAAGAATTGAAGCAGACCACGCTGCATGTCTTTTCACTCCTCCGGTCTCCAGGTGGTAACGTGTGCAGCACGATGTGCGCTGTGGAGGACGATGTTTCCCAGTGTGCCTTCTCTGCTGTTAACGGCTACAGGGCCTGGGGTGGCCTGACCGGCTACCAGAGGGCCCAAGTGCTGCTCAGGTACGGCAAACTCACCTGTACACATGTCAGGAACCTCAGCACCGACCGTTTCAACCACTGTCCTAATGTGGAGGTTAACATCTCCGTTCTCCACCCGCAGGTTGGTGAGCGTTGTCGGGCAGCACGGTCAGTGTGTGTCGGAGCTGTGCGAGCTGTGTGGGGCCTCCTGCTCGCCCTCCACCCTCGTCAGACTGCTGCAGTACTACAGCGGCTGGGCTCAGCTCAGAGACACTCTCATCACCAACTGGACACCACTGGGTGAGGCTGACGGAGAAGCATTTCGTTTGAAGATTCACTTTTAATAGTTTTTGTTTCATTTAGTAAGTTTGCTCTTTCCTGTTCCCCAGGTGTGGTGGCAGTTGTTGGATCTGACGACTGCTCTCTCTATTCCCTCATGCTCAAAGTCCTACCAGCACTGGCCATGGGTAATATATTATTGTACATTAGGATAAAATCTACGGCGGCAGCTAATGATTACTTTCATTACCAATTAAGCTGCAGATATCTTTCTGAATTGATCAATTCATTATTCGGTATCTAAAACACCAGAAGACAGTGAAAAATCACATCATCAAATCCAAATGTTTGTATTTTGTGTTCAAAACTGTTCCTGCCCTCTTCTAGGCAACTCTGTCATCGTTGTGCCTGGAGGGAACAACGCCCCTCCAGCGCTCCTTTTGGCACAGCTTTTTGTGGGAGCAGGACTTCCTGCCGGAGCTCTTAATGTTTTAACAGGAAGTGACATGTCGCTGGGTGGCCAAGTGGCCCAGAGTCCCAGCATCAGCTACGTCACCTACAGTGGCAACAAGCAGGTGCAGGTCTTTGTATTCCTGACGAGAAAGTTGAGATCCCACCTGTAAACTTGTTCTAAAGCTTCAAACGCTGTTTTAAATGTTACTAAAATGTCTTTAATGATTACTACAAGTTTGTCCTCTCTGTCAGGATGCGGTGATGCTGTGTAAGGCCACAGCAGGGATGGGCGTCCCTGTTTCTGTCTCCCCCAGCATCGGCGCTACGTGTCCCTTCATCATCTTTGAGTCAGCCGACATCGACAGCGCAGTGGATGGAGTGATAGAGACTGCCTTCAAGAAGAAAAGAGAGGTGACTTTCTCAAATAAGCTGCAGTGTGTCTCATGCCATCCCATCAGAACACCACGTCTCATTTAACAAGCCTCTCTCCCCTCAGGTGCACTGGGTGTTGTGCGTGCAGGAGAGTGTGCTGGAGAGCGTTGTGGCCCGTCTCAGGCTGCGCATCGCAGGGATGAAGTGTGTGGCCCTGCACAGTGATGGAGACAGAGTCCTGGTGGAGGCTGCAGTACAGGAAGCTCAGCAGCAGGGGGCCACGGTTAGTCACAAACGCAAAGAAAACGTGTGCTTAGCTGTAGTGAAGCTCAAAATGAGTGACTGAGAGTAAAGCAAGTTCACACTCAATATAACTAACTGACGGACCTGAATTAGATTTTTCATTAATTCTTAAGTTACATTTTATACTTCAAATTTGGACAACAGATAGTTGTAATCATAACTACAAACCTCAATGTTGGATTTCATCCAGGCAAAGCTGCAACCAAGGTTTTATTTCAATAAACCTATTTATTTTCTAATTGTATAAACATGCTAATAAGAGGTTCACCATACTATCTTCGTGTGTGTGTGTGTGTGTGTGTGTGTGTGTGTGTGTGTGTGTGTGTGTGTGTGTGTGTGTGTGTGTGTGTGTGTGTGTGTGTGTGTGTGTGTGT
>JAVQJD010106744.1:0-14610 GCA_036023655.1 Nannoperca australis
ACACACACACACACACACACACACACACACACACACACACACACACACACACACACACACACACACACACACACATTAGCCTGTAATGACCCCTCTGACAGGATGGAGGGCTAATTTCACAGCTAACACAGAGTTGATTTAACCTCTACAAGCCAAGCTGAAGACATTCATTCTAATTTCATTAATCAAGACAACATCGTGGCAAGCTCCGTTGTACGAATTTGTTTCAACCAAAGGAGATGATGTGTTTTTATCTTTACTCCTGGCTTATTTGTGTAACTTTTTAGGCTGACAGAAAATGAGAGGACAGAGAGGTGGGAATAACATGCAACAAAGGTCCCAAGCCATACTTGAACCAGGAACGCTGTGGGTCATGGACGGCGCCTTGAACCCTAGGCCACCCCAATGTTCACATATTTTCTAGTTTTTTCCTTTTAGGTCCTCCAAAGACATGCAAGTCAAACTGTTTGACAAATTTAGTTGCCCACAGACAAGTGTTAGCCAACGTGCTGGGTTTTCCAGTTTTCTGCCCTGTACATGCTGCTCCAGCACCCGATGACCCTGAATAGAAATGAGCAAATAAAGACAATGAACAAATGGGATGTCATCTTCCTTCATCCCCATATTACAATGTGCCTTGAACATACTTGAAGCATTACCAGGCTGGCCTCCAGGCTTCAAACAGGGAGAAAATGTGGGGAGAAGCTTATGAGCAAGAAGAAAAGCCCTGTTGTGCCCATACTGAAAACAACCCAAACAAGAAGCAACATGCTGGTGACTATAGGTTGGCACGGCTCTCTTTTTGTTGCCTACAAATTAAAGTAGGCTGTAGTATAAATTTTGAGACGAGGGCAATCAGTAGCCAATCACATGCCAAAACTGCTGTCTGTTAAACCCTTACACTATTTCCAGTTGTTGTTTTCCAGTAGTTTTGGGGGGATTTACAGTAAATAGGTTAAGCTTCATACAAAGGCACGTTTTCATGAACATAATGACTAAAGGACTACAAACTACTCTCTTGAAAAGCTGGAGTGATGTAATAGAATGAGAATTAAGAACACTGCTGCATGGGTTGCATTAAAAGTTGCATTACTGAAACTTGCTTAGGAGGAGATATAGTTTAATGAATTGTATGTCAAATTTCCATACGGTTGAGATATCTGTGACATACGATGTGCAACCACAATGAGAGCATCTGATGAACAGGAATACATTTGAAAAAGTCTCTTTCTCCAGGCTAAGCCTGACAGAACACACAGGAAGGGCACAAAAATAATATTGTGATATGGATCTTGGTTGTACTGGGTCTAGGCTACTAGTTTATATTTTAATAATCCATTGACTCATTTTGAATGTGTGCATGTGCCTTCCTGTAGCTGCTTTACAGTAAAAACCTTCTGTTGCTTTACTGGTAAAAGCTTTGTAATTTGAAGCAGCAATAGTACTAGTAGTTAAATACACTGTTCGCTGGTTGCTGGATTGTACCAGTCTGTGTATTTGTTCACTTAAGTATAAGTTGACTGAGAATGTTCATGTATTTTTGTTGTGGGGCCGCAGCTCGGGGCCATTGCTAATTTCTGAACACTTAACAGGAAAAAAACATGGTTAAATAAACAAACGAAAGTAACACTGAATAAACAAGCTCTAATTATACCACGCTATCACGATGACTAGGGGGACTTATACATTAGGTGAATATTCTATATTAAAGGGGCTTAATGAGAACAAAAAACATTATTCTTTTTCGAAACCCTAAAATACTCCTTAAAATTATGTAAAGTTTTAGCAGATATAAGTGGCTGAACATCAGCAATAATATTACACACATATTGTCAATCCAGGAAGTAAATATGAAAAATAGACTAGAAAGAATTGATCTAGTACACCCTTCTGTTGTGCTCAGACCAACAGGCGTGGTAACCTACTGCAGCTTGTAATCTAGTCCATGATTCATGGAGGCCCACAGTCAAGTGAATAGGATACTCGGTTATCTGAACGACACAGAAAAAAAACTACTGGAAATACAGTGCGAGAGTTATGCTTCCAAATATTCACTACCCTGCTCAATCTTAATAATCTGTGCTAGCTAGCCAGTGAGATCATACCTCCCCACTGTACAGCACATGGAGGTGCCAAGAGCAGAGACAGGTCTTTGCTTGCCCTTCACTTACTCGGTCTCTCTCCCAGGCAGCTGCATACAGAGGTCTGAACCTGCCTGCTGAGAAGCAGCATGGCGCTGGCTAGCCTTGTGTTAACTAGCTGTGGCTCACCAGGAAGAAAAAAAAAAATAAATCATGTGTAGATATTGCCCTCCTCTTGCACTATGACTCACGTCCCCTCTCCTAGTCTAACCTGCTCATCACAGGAGGAAAGGGGCAGAGAGGAAAAACAAGTATGCCCCATGTCACTGACCCTTTGCCAAATTCGATCCATTTACCGACAAAGGCTTTCATTCTGTTTTTCTGACCTTCCCTGTCCTGTCCCCCTCTGTGTTATGCAAGAGTCAGTGGAAAGTATTCCTGCCAAGGCAATCACAGCCCTACAGACACATTTGGTAAACTTATCAGTTAGCTGGATGCATGGCATGCATCTGGTCCAATAGCAAGTTATCATTTTTAAAGCTACAGTTTAGCTGTATCCCCCTACAAAAACTTCTCTGAATTTTGTTCAGCATTGGAAAAATATATTTTCTGTTCCCCTCCCAATACTTTCCATTCAGATAGAAATGTTATGAACCATCTCTAGATTTTGTTGTTTTATTGTCCTAACTCCCCCACTGAGTATTAATGAAATTGTTAAGCAACCAAGGCTGAGGAAGTTAGAAGACTAAGCTCATAGGTATAAATGCAAAGACTAAAATCTATTTACTGTTTTATTTTGATTTATGTTAGAGAAGAAGACCTTGGTTACAGTGCATAGAGCTTGGCAATAAGGCCAAAAATGTTAAGAAAGTTTTCAATTTTGATATTGATAAATGTCAAATCATTATTTCTTCAAAGGTTATTTACTGGTTATGATTTAAGCTATGATTATCGTGCTTTCTGTGAACTGCCATGCTTTAAAAAAAATGTCATCTGATGGGGCAACAGAAATAACAAAAGGCTAGGAATGTCAACTAACCCTGCTTTATATGGTCAGCAACAAAAAGATACACAAGCCTGCAAAGAAACATCGCCAGGTAAGACATTTATCTCCAATGTGATACGGTGGCCACTGGATCCTTGCATAACTGGCTCTCTGAGTAGTGCAGTGACAATAATGTCCTCAAGGAGCATGGGCGCGATTCAGACAGGGCCATGCTTCAGGTATATCTGTGGCTACTGTGTATCCGAAATCATCAGGTATCCTTTGATTGGTCAGCCATCTAAACTGGCCTTCTTTGCAAAATGCATAATGGTAGATGCTATACAGCTGACTAGTTAGAAGTGATTCATTTCAGATGGAGCTGAAAAGATCTGAAGATTGAATCAAAATCCAAAAAGGTATCTAAAAATGCCCTTCTGAGCTCTGGGGACTTGTGATGGCCATTTCTCTTTATACTCTGATATTTTACTAACAAGAGAATTCATCAATTAATAAGAAAATAGGAGTTGCAGCCTTTATGTTTTCTGCCACGTCCAGGATATCTTTTAGCACTTTCTTGTACACACTATACACCATCCTGTGCAAACACAAGAGGAAGCGCTGCCACACTACAAAGCTCCCTTACATCACTGATGTGGAGGTATTCTTTAATGACTGCTTCTGACTTCTTCATCTGTTCCACAGTCGAGGCAGGCTTTGTAAGAGCACGGGCGAAGACGGGGGGACAGACTTATCTTTTACTGTGTGCCCCATGCTTTAAGCTGCGCTATAGCATCCTCTGTCCATATCATCAGGCAACATGGTGCACATGTGGATAGTGTATTTCCCCCCAAAAGACTGCTGTGACTCTCTGAAGTTAGCTATTAAAGTCTAGAACACCAGACTTTGTGATCTTACTAAGTTGTGAGCAGTCCTTAGATCTTTTGCCGGTTGGCGATTAGTAACTTAATGTGACATTAGTCCATTCACAAACCCTTAATCTCCTGTAGACCTGTAGGAACTCTGTATTATGGAACTATTTTGTTTGTTAAATGGATACAGAGAGATCTGACACTAAAACCAAATTGCAGAAATACACTAAGGATGTTGGACTGTGTTGTTGATTTATTTAAAAAATAAATTCCATCTTGTGTTGCGGGTTTAAATGTTTGGGCCCACAATTGCTGTTCTTAATTTCTGTGTAAAAAAACAGATGGCTGGGAAATCTCGGACAATAGGCCTAAGTCAATACACATGCGTCAATATCAATACCATTGAGTAACTAAAACCGTATGCCAAAAAAAATAAAACTTTACACCCCTAAGGAATATTTCAAAATCTCTTGTGGGGTAGTTTTGTGGGGTATTTTTCCAATTTAATCAAGGCGATGCCACAATTCTTGTCAGCAAAGAATACAAATATAAAGATATTTAATCATATCAGGTGTTACTGTCAGCACAGCTGCTAACAAATGTCTAGATGAAAACAGGAATTAAGTGTAATCAAATGTCAATGGAAATAAAGTTTCTTCTGTTAACATTTGCTGTAATGTCAGTAAATATCAATAAAATGCAGAAGATTTTAACAGCTTCCTCTCTAAATAACAGGTTTTGTAAAGGTGTAGATTTGGTGTTTAGTTACTTTTATAGTTGGTGCCAGAAACTACTAAGTCTGTTGGTGTGTGTCAGTGAGTTCAAAACATTTCAAACGTTACAGTGGACGTACCATTAAAGAACACGGCTACAGAGTCTGTATGACCCTCACAGTACCATCAACATGTCACGGAGTCATTTGTTAATCAGTTCGCTATGCCAAAGATACCAAGTGAGCCAATATAACACCATAATGGTTACGGTTTATCGCACTTTATATACTTGAATAATAGGGTTGGGTATCGCTGGGATTTTAACGATTCTGATTACAATTCCGATTCTGGTTCTTAACGATTCTCGGTTCCGATTCTTTGAGGAGTGAGGTCAAAACAGGTCACTCCTTTGTGCTTATTTCACAGAGGAAAAAAAAGTTTACTTTTAAAAACCTTAACACAAGTCATTTACAGTCACTTAGTCAGGCTTACGCATGGCAGAGATACATATATGTATGCGTCCTGCAAGTGATATTTGTTTAGGAACGGAAAATCTAAATTAAAATGTCTTTGGAAATGGAATTTTGGAACCGTTTCTTGATGCCTAACCCTATTGATTAAAGGCCGCCTTGCTAGCAGTAATAAGTCATGAGTTGTTATGTGGCATTACAAAACGAATGGCTTTCTGTGTAGGCAAAGTGACAGACAACCGATCACAACAAAGACCAAACAGTCTGACTTTGTGTGCTGCTTGTGTGGTAAGTTTGATTATAAGCAGCTAAAATGTATTATTTCACGCTTTGAAGTGAACACCACTTTCTCTCCTTGAGGTTCTGCAAAAGAGTCTGTTATTCAGCTGGCAAGCTGCATTTTCGATGACGCAACCACAGTGGTGTCGAGGATTTTTGTACACTGTTTTTGATTTTTATTTATGCATGGTAACACCTTGCATCACAAATTATTGCTTTTTCACAATAAACTTTTTTCTCCGAACAATGGTCAGTCCAGTCCACTAATTTTCATTATGTTATTCACTTTGTTGAAAAGTAAAGTGGCAGGCAAACTTGGGGAAGCACAAGACAAACAGGTGTCTTAGTATGGAGCTAAATTAAAGTCATATGTTTTGTTCATTCGAAGAAGAAAAAAAATCTGAATCTGAAAATTCAAGTTTTGATGTTGAAGTCTGAAAAATGTAGTGTATGAAAAGTGTTTTTGGTTTGAATATAATTTTGATTCAGCTCTAGAATTTTTTTGAATAAATTTTTTTTATTCCAATTTCACTTTCATAAATATTCTGATATTTTAGTTTTTTTTTATTTTGGTTCAGATTTTGTGTTTTCACATTCAAAAACTTTTTTTCACCTTCAAAACAGTTTCAAGTTGTTGTTTTTTCAGTTCAGGTCTTTTTTTCTTCACTTTCACACATTTCTTCTTACCGTGCACAACAAAAACGTTACAGGGCTGGGTCCCATGGCGTGACGACTCTCTCCTTCCACCCTTGATGAAGGCTGGCAGACTGGGTCTCCTCTGGTCCCCTACAAACTTCCCCGGCTGCTGCCCCATAAGGGCAGGGTGCCAGGCCGCAGCCGGGACTCTCCAAGCTGGACTCAGTTGCTCAGCGTCCAACAGTTGGTCACCAGGCAAGGAGGGGATCGGAAGAAAGCAGGAACCCCTTTCCCTGGCTCAGTCTGTCCTCTCCTGGAGTATAAGTGATGCGGGTCACCTATACAGATCTGTATTACTCCAGTATGTCTCTGTTTATCGTGCATTAATGGAGCCTGAGTGCTTCAGAGGTAAAAAAGAAAAAAGGCATTTGAAAGTAATCTAGGAGGTGGAAAAGCAATCAAGACTTTGTGATTTCATTAAAAGCTATATGATTTGGAACAGAAAAACTACATTCAATTACCCACAGTGTCCAAATGATCCTGACAGAAAACAAATAAAAACTAATCCAAGCAAATGTAATAAGTTTCTGTGCGAAACAACTCACTGTATGCTAAACATGCTAATAGCATGCTCTTGTTTGATTTTAAACTATTCTACTTTAACCATGTCCTCAGTACAACAACATTGCTTCTGGTTACTTCCGTATATAACCTAATGTACCAGTTATAAATAGGATGTACGCTCACTGAATTTCCTCTTCTTAATTCTAATCAAGCTCTTTAAATGACAAGCTAACGTTGGTAAACCTCAGACTACACACATAGTTTTAACCATCAGGAAATCTTGTGTTGATTGGCAACAACAACAACGTGTTCAATACAAAATAATTTACAGGAAGGACATATAAAATAGCAAAACAACGAGGTCACTGAAATGCAGCAGGGCACTATTGTTATTTTTGACCCTAATTTCCCTGTGCAACTGGTGTTATTGCAAAAGCAATGGCAAAAACATGAAATCATCAGCAATAAACACTAACGTTAAACTGACAGGCTTCTACCATATATCCCACACTTGCACCGTGGTTAGAAAGCTATAGAATAAAGACAAGTGAGAAACGACAACTTACACGGCCATAGAAACATATATATTGCTGGTTAGCTGGCGACCTAAAGCTAATGTTTAAGGTAGCCATGGAGGCTAACTAACGTTAGCTGGTGGTACGCAGCGCCAGACCCTTAGATGCACATCGAGCACTCAACAGTTGGCTCTTGCTGGGTCGATAATAACGCTCTAGTAACAAACGTTGGATAAAAAAATGTCTCAAAAGTACATCTCTGGTGACCACAATTCAATGCTTGGCAAGTGGTTAGTCCAAAACCACAGTATTGAGTTTGTTTCAAACTTCCGTGTCCACTCTTCCCGTCTTGTGGAGTTTCTTCCCCTGTGGTACCCGGACTAAAGGCACTTCAATCAAGGAGGTGAAGAGAAATCGAGGAAACTCAGTCGGCCAGAGACCGACATCTCTTTCTGCAAGTCATTTCCTCTGTTTACAGTCGCCGAGCTCTTCGTTGCCGACCCCTGGGTTCGTATACTTATTCATTGCTCTCACGTGAAAATCTGAGCAATAAACTTTGGCCGAGTAGTAGTTGTGTCGCTGGTGCCGCCATACTTCCATACGCAAGGTGGTTTACAGAAATATGTGGGTGGGGCGACGTGTGACGTCACGTGCGTGCGTGGGCTAGTACATGGGACCGGAGCAGATGTTTTATTACGCTGGGAGTGCGGGAGGACAGAGTAGCTCCAATTCCACTAAGAGGGCATACTCAGAGAAGACAAGCTGAAGCAAAACCCTACCAAACCCTGCTTTTTCTAAACTTTTTTTTCACATTCTGGTGAGTTTTTTAATCAAAAATATACATCTTACAGGAAGGAACAAAAGCTTCATTTTGATTCCTGCTTATCCAAAACATAAACTGATGGACCTCGTATGTGATGGTGACCCTGTAAAGTACCTTGAGTACTTTTTTCCATGAATTATGCAGACTGATAACAAACCAATATAATCCAACCTCTGATATTGTGCCCTGCTTGGCCTTACCACTTCCACCAGCTTGGTTCATCCAGTGTTTAATACTACTAAGTCAGCACTGAGTCCTATTTCACAAAAAGTAATTTATACATCTGCATTGCTGATGGGGAAAGATCACAGAAATACATTAACTAAAACCCCTTATGAAGACTTTAGTTTCCTTTGCGTTTTTTTTATTATTCAACAAGATACTGAGAAGCACTGAAAATTATAGAACATTTATTTAGAAACAGTTGTGTGTGTTTCACTATACCCTTGTAAAACAAAAACAGCTGCTCTAGTGATTTCAGAATGATGCAGAATCTATAAAGTTACCCATCCTTTCCATTAGCAAAAGATTTGGTAGATAAAATACAATTAGAGATGGTCAGCCACAGACTGGACTTGGATAGATGGTCAGTCCCCGACATAGCTGCTCTTTTGTTTTGTGACGAGGTCACAGTTAGGATTTGTGCACTTTAACCTTCCTGTTCCAACAGCTTCTGTTGCGTCAACATTACAATCTCTTCCATCACTTCTGGTTTCAAGATGTCTTTGACCTACAAGAAACAGGATAAAGTGGAGAATTAGTTATTACCAGCAGAATGATGCTTAATTTATTTATTTATTAAGATTTATCTTCACCTTTATGAATGCAGCAATTCCTTTAATCCTTTTCACATTTATAGTAAGCCGTTTTGTTGTTACAGAGACAAAGCATGAACAGTCTTTATCAATAATGTCTACTTCAGTGTTCTCTGAGTTGCAGCTTAATAGGAGACTGCTCAGTAACCCATAAAACAACTTGGTTAGACTTGGTTAGCTAGAGTTATAAGCAAGAGAGAAAACATTGCAACCTCAACAATCAACAATTAATACAAACTAAGTATTGTTTATGTAATGCCATGTATATGTGTAAAAAATGAAATGGTTAGGGCATGAGCTAACATGCTGATATTATATAAGCGCAAGATTTATAAAAAGCATTGGTCATCAGTTCCCCACCCAAAAAAAGCAATAAAATCACCACGGTCGGTTCAACATTGTTTGAGAACAGCAAAGTAGAGAACTGCAATGAATTGTTGCTGTAGATTTCCAATATGGCCAGCAGATGGCACAAAACATAAATGAAAAGTCAATTTTTCTATTTCAATCAAAAAAAACAACCACATACTGAAATAAGTGACTGTCACTACAGAGACTTCCTACCTGGTGTTGAACTGAAGATTCGTAGCAATAGAGAACACTGGTGTCGTACAAAAGGACCTTGTGTGCAGCCAAAGCCAGTAGGCAGTTTCTCAACCGTGAAATCACCTCTCGATCTGAAAGACTAACAGGCTGAGAAGGCAGAGACAAGAGATGCACAAACAAATAAGTTCAACATATACACAGAAATACCATTTGGATGCAGTAGATTAAAAAAGTATTAAAACCAAGTTTCTCCTCTTTGCAGAGTACATATTGTACTGTAAGGGTATCTAAAGACCAGGTGCATTTCTGAATCAAATTGTGGCTATCAACATTTTAATCCTATTTCTATTCCCACCTCCGAACTGGTAGACTGTTAACTTCTTAATTTAAATCCAAATGTTCATTCATGGATATAATAACTAGTGGAACTATGAAATTATGCTCTTTGTAGGTTCTATTCCCACCTCAAGACTGGTGTAGAAGCCCCCAGCCTCCTCCTCTTGTTGTTCCGGTGTGGGATACAACCACACAAAGCCGTTATTCCCAAGGATGATAGATGCTCCGCACGGCAGGTTGTGGAAATGTGTTTTCTGCCTCTTGATCAGAGAAGGAGAAAGCTGTACCAGCACTCCTTGACCCAACTGATGGTCAGCGAAAGCAGAAACAGAATATTAGGTCAATTTTGGAAATATGAAAATGTATTATTAGTTTTGTTTTATTAAAAGCTACATATTGTAATGCAAGAATACAACGGTAAATATCAAGGAGAAAATTCACTGGGATATTCTGTCTATGAACTGTATAGGAATCATTAATTACACTGCCTGTTAAAGCCTTGCTTTAAATGTACAGATCTTACAATTGTTTTCATTCCCTGTATTCATTTGACCATATACATTTGTATATCTCTTTTCCTTTATTGTTGTATCTTGGCAGAATACAAAAGAGACAGCAATGAAAGGTGAAAGATCACTTAGTAATATCCCTCTGGCACTGTTGCTAGATACTTAAAACATGTTTTACCATCTCAAACTACAAGTTTAATAAACCACTGAGTGAATTATTTCCTATTTAAGGTAATGGGATTTTAAAAAAACAAAAGTATACTCAACTAATACATAGCTGCTAGACTAGTGGTATTGTTGAAAATGAGAGGCACACAGAAGAGTATACATCACTAAATGGAATTCCAAAGTTTGCAAGTCACATCTGTGATTGCTCTCTCCACCCAAAAGTATATCTTGGCCCTTTCTTTACATTCTGCTTTGTTTGATTGAACCCCAAACTGTGAATCCTGGAGCACACCAAACCATTATTGGAGGATATAATGATAGCACTTGTCGTTGTGTTAATTGGCATAACTTACTTTTCCATACTTTAAACTACGAGTGTGAAGTGATAGGGCTCCATCTGAGAAGACAGACTGCACCTCTGCCTAAAAGCACAAGAAAATAGCAACAAGAACATTAAAATGTGAACAATAAGACGGAGCAGCCAACGAAAGATTAAAATAAACTGCGAGTTACACTGATGAGATCGCCCTCTTGAAGGTATTCTCTCATGGTGAGCTCATCTTCTGCTGATCGTCTCCTCTAAAAGAGAAAATCAAATAAACATTCAAAACAGTTAATTAAAGTTGCTACAGAGTTCCCTGTCCATCCCTTAATAATACACAGAATACTACATTTTCTAGCATCTCACCAGCTCTCCTCCAGGTAGATTGACAGAAGACAACAAGAGGACAGAGTCCAGGCGGGAGTTGGTATCCACCTTCCACCGTTTCTGTTGTACCTATAAAAACCACAAATAACACGCATATCGAAAACAATATCTTATTAGCCAAAATTACATCAGCTTGTTGTAATCGTGCATTGCTAGGCTACCTTTAAAATGTCATACATCACAAATGAGAACTGATGTGTTGGCACTGCCTTACCTCTGTGATCCTGCCGACCACCACATCTCCAACCTCACCGTTGAACCTGCGATTCAATAATATACAACAGAATTACAATGACATAACTTCTACAAAAGCAGCAGTACATAAACCAATTCAAATCTGTGCACACGTCAATTCAGTACCATTAGGCCCACTTGACTTTTTGAACATCAAAATGTTTAAGAGCCTCAATTCAAATCACTTACCTAGTCTTAAGTGGTCTGACACAGATCAGCTTGTCTACTCTCTGCACCTCTCCAGCGACTGAAGCAGTCAGCTTGTCTTCGTCAACATAGGTACCATGACCCCTGCGGATACATTAAGTATAGCAGCGATAATGAGTAATACTATAAACTCTGACCTCAAGATAGTGATCACAGACAACACAGCCACAATATTAGAGTATTACATTAGAATTGTGTTCGTGGTCATAGTCCCTATCACAGTTGAACTTACATAAGACATTGTACGTCAGCCTGAAAAGCTGAGAGCATTTACAGCAATCACTGTTGATGGCACACAAGACAGTCTAAATCTTCATAAACTTGTACACAGCTAAACTAATATTTTTATGGTCGGAGTGCAACCAGCATAAGCATCCCCCTTTCTAAATTAGCTTAATTAACCATTTTAGGGAGGTAACGTAAAGCTAGCGCAGTCTGTATAATGCTGCCGCTGTTGATGATGGTCACTTCTGCCGTACAGTAGATTTCTCCAACTGACTGAATGTTTTTTTACTCACAGTCAACCAAATATCATGAAGCTCCTTTTAGTTGATTTCCTTCCATGACAACACGGGGTGGCCCCCACAAACAGCAGCCGATCACACCACCGGCGCACCAACCAGTACCTACCTCATGAAACCAGTGTCTGAAGTGATAACGTCGCCGGGGACAACCAGATCTTTTCGGTCGAAAGCAGAAACCGATAGTGACACCGGTTTGCGAATAGTTGGTAATCTCATGTCAGCAGCCATGCTTCTTCTTTTGCGTCTTCCTTTGCCGCTTCTTCTTCTTCTTCTCTTTATGATAGTTGGCCGACGTGTTTTACCGCCACCTACCGATGAGTATGAGTCCGAATGTTTTTCTACCTAACGTTACTAGTAGTATTAAAACAGTTCAAGAATGCCAGGAACGTGCAAAAAATTAAAATTACAGTGTAAGCGTAGCATAAAGCAGCCATCTTGCTAAAATTGCTAGAAACAAAATTCAATTTCTTCTCCTTGTCTTCTACCGTCACCTGCTGCTCCGAAATGTTTTCCGCAGATTCTAGTATCCTATCGTCATTCAATATTTCTATCATATATATATATATATCTTATAAAGTAAAAAACTATAACCTGTGTCCTCCCTGCATGGTTTCCTCTACACCGTCAGATGTCAGCCTCGAGCCGCGTTGCCTTCCGCGCAGCCGCGTTCCAACCGTTTCACATAAGGAGAGGTGACGTCAGATGTCAACACGACGCAAACGTCTCCGTCGTCACCAGGTTTTGTAAAGATGGCGACAGTGAGGCACATATGAGTGAAAACTGGACGCTTTACCGCTATTAAACACCGTTGGTCCAGACACTAACAATTGACGCGGTGGCGGCAGCGAAAGTTAATCGACCTATTTGTTAGCCGGAGTAGGCCGTGTGGTGCTGTGTGGTGTCGCCCCGGGCTTGGTTGGTTTTGTTTTCGGTTAGACTGTCGTTGCCTTGGACTGCTCATTAGCTTCAAGTTGGAGAGCCAACGCTAGCCCCGTGCTAGCTTGTGTAGCTCCATCGGCTGCTGGGATCTTTCTCTACGGCATTCATGGATCGTAGCTTGACCGGTGTAAACTCTGGACTGCGTGCACCCATTTGAAGTTGCAATTTTTACGGAAACGGCGCACATGACTCACTTTGCTTGAACTACTTTTGGAGGAATACGGGGCACCGACGATCTGGCATTGCGACACTGTTTGGAGTGTCGAAGCAGAGTGAGTTTGCCGTCATGTATTTCCTAACCGGCTGGCCCCGGAGGCTGCTTTGTCCGCTGAGAAGTGAAGAGGACCCCTTCCACATCCAGCCCAGCTCCCAGAGGTTTTACTTCGCCGTGCTGTCAGAGACACAGCTCAGCATCTGGTTTAGTCGGGTACGTTCGGATCTGCCGTGGTCATGAACTCAGCTGTCCAGACAAAAACAATGCGTGCAACGCTACGCTTATTTATTTAAACACGCGCATGTTGCCCCCCCTGCTTCGCTAACTATCAAAATCTGCACTACTGAGCGGCCTGCCCTTCATGTTTATTAAAAGCATAATTAATAACATGGGGAGCAGCGATGGTGTCGTTAGTTATGAGGGTAGACCTGAAGGTATTAACTTTGATGTGTTTACCAACTGTGCCACCTACTCATCTATTACGGTTCATAAGTAGATGATTGGTGACATTGTTACACACCATATGTGAGTATATCCGCATACGTGTGCCTTTTAACGAAGGCATAGCGTTACAATTTGTCACTAAGTTGTATCTGAATGGTGCGTCGGTCCTCCCAGGTACTCCCTCATTCATGACAAAGGCTTGTTGGCTCTTCATCGTCTCAGCCACAGGAAGTGGAGTTGGTCCCGATGCATGCTTTATGCCAGGCAGAGGGTAGTTTACGCTTTCCCACAAGGGGAAATGTAAACCAGTTGAGTTTCTCAGGTACATTTTTATCACCCAGCCTCAAAAGCCTTTTGTAGTTTTAAGTTATTATCAGCATGGGATTTCCAACAGTATTCCGTGATCAGTGACTGACATGTTGTGTTGTGTTGTGTTAAGTTGTGCAGCAGCTCAACTTAAATGTAAGATCTTTCAGACTGCCACAGGTAAAATGATTGTCAACAATCCTGTCAGCACATCATTTGAACCCTTTTATTTTCTTCAACAACAGCATAATACAGAAGGAAAATGTCTTACTGACTTCAAAACGAAGTTGCTCTTCAACAAAATCTTGTCTATGATTGTATACAAGATTTGTATACTCTTATATATGGGTTGTATTTTTTCTAAATTGCCTCTGTGTAGCTGAAGGCCAATTTGGACCCGTCTATTTGTATTTATTATGACAGTCTTTCTATGGGTAATGTTGAGCCAAGGCTTTTATTTATTAGTAGTTGGTCATGAATTTAGCTGAAAATATTCTGTGCTGCAATAAGTTCCCTTACTAGATCTTGAACCCATTTTAAAGCACTGACCTTCCCAAACAGTGTAGGGTAATGTCATATAAATGTCATCCACGCAGCTGACCAGAATCAGTGTGTGTGTGTGTGTGTGTGTGTGTGTGTGTGTGTGTGTGTGTGTGTGTGTGTGTGTGTGTGTGTGTGTGTGTGTGTGTGTGTGTGTGTGTGTGTGTGTGTGTGTGTGTGTGTG
>JAVQJD010106750.1:0-36095 GCA_036023655.1 Nannoperca australis
CCCCCCCCCCCCCCCCCCCCCCCCCCCCCCCCCCCCCCCCCCCGCCCGGGAAATGACAGTTTGTGATTCTAGAAAATAGTTAAAGAGGAGACAAGATAATAGAAGAAAAACAACACACAATCATTCATTCACAATCACTGCCCTTACCCTGCAGTATGGCATTGGTGGAAGGAAAAATTGGCACATCTACAGCTGTGTAATCAGGGTGGGGCAGCCTGATGACACTGTTGGCACGGTGATGTGCGATGCTCCCATAGCTATCTAATGTGACCAAACTCCCATGAGTAGCACTGTTAGCAAGATGGAGGGCAGATCCAAAACCAGGAGCCACAGTGTGGTTGGTCACTGGATTACCACCCTCGCTGGGTGGGGTAGAGCCAGAGACCAGTTTGGTATTCATGAGGTTGTCCATGTCCTCACTGTACTGGCTGTCCTGCCTAGAGAGGCTCTTTTGGATGGGCCGTGTGGTAGAGAGGTTAGGGACACTGCAATCCCTAGAAAGAGGGAGTAAGAAGAAACAATTGGCAATAGAATAAGAAAGTTGATGAGAAGACAGAAAAAATTGTTAAGTCAGTATCCAAAAATGTAATTGTTCCAATTTATATTTGCATAATATCTAAAGCTACGTGCAATAGACATACTTCCTTCTGTGTTGGCACATTCTCTTCCCCTCGCCGTCCATTTGGTTACCATGGCGATTTCTTTCTCTTGGTCTCCTTTCACTGCCATCGCCAGCTCCCTCCTTCTCTCCTCCTTCCCCACCTCCGTCAACCCCTTTGCACTTATGTCTCCGAGTTTTTCCAACTCCCCCCCCACCCTCCTCGCTGTCTTCTGCACTTTTTCGATGTGACCTGGGCTTCCTGTGTTCTGACTGCCCTCCCCCTCGACTGCCACTCCGGGTGTGGTGATGACGCCTGGAAGGCCTCTCCTCTCCGCCTGGCCCAGGAATCACTGTAGCATCCAATCGGACATGAGAGGTGCGGTGGTGGTGCTCACCTTTACGGCTCCGCCTGCTCTCTGTGGACTCGCCCCGCTCCATGGGAGGCCTGACTGGACCTGAGCCTCCTCCACCACCACCTCCTACTTGGCCACCGTGTTCGTGGAGGCGTGTTTGTCTGTGGAGTTCATCGGCAGGATGGTGCTGGCTAAAGCAAAGGTCTGAATTGGTTGCAGTTGTCTTGTTGGTGTTGTTGTTGCGGTTCTCCATGGGGTCAACCACCAAGGGTCGATCCAGGTGGGTCTTCATGTCTGGACGGATGTGACGTGAGTAGTTCACCTATAAGGAGAGGAGAGGATGGCAGGGCAGCATAGAGGGAGAGATTGAAGATATGGAAGAAGCAAGAGGAGTTATAAATCACTAAAGTCTTTCTAGCTAGACAAAAAAGTGGCAACATTTCTCTAAAGAAATTAAGATTGAAACTGTAGATTATAGTCACATTAAACTATACATCAAAATAATGCCAGGAAAGCAACATGTGAACATAAGTCATCATCATCATCATCATCATCATCATCATCATCATCATCATCATCATCGCCATCACTTGTGTATACTGATAGCACAAGTCTAGAGGCCTTTATTTGCCTTGTCCTTTACATTGTTGTGCTCCTCCCTCCCTGTCCTTGCCTTCCAGCGCTCGTCAGGGTCCAGCTCGTTATAGAGGGCCTCGCGGCTGGACACCAGAGTCTGCCTCCTCAGCTCCTTGGTGCGTTGTTCCCATACTGACTTATTGATCCCCTTATTGTGGTTCTTCTGCTGCTCCTTACTGCAAAATGAAGCAGGGTGGAGAGACAGGAGGGGATTGGTAGTGTTAAACACTTGATTAAGGACATGCATCACTGTGCAAATATAGACACAAAGCCATGAGTATGATGTGAAAACCAACACCAAAAATATAAGTACATAAAATAGCCAGGACATAAAGACACACTGGGGGCCACAGACATTTAAGGGGTCATTTAGCTGGACATATAGAACAAGGTTCTGGGTGTCTACACAGCCTGCCAAAGCACTGGGCAGGACAGCCCTACTATAGTAAACCATGTGTGGACACAAAATGGAGGATAACACTGACGCAAGATCAGAATTTGTTCCACAACTCTATAATTACCTACCCAAACTAAAGTACAGTAATTGTACACAATTTAATGAACAGGCTTAACAAAAAGTTAAAATGGCACCCCAAAATCCCCACTGAACTTAACTGAATAGATGGCAAAGTCACAATGACCACACAAATCTGTTATTGGTTAAAGTGACTGAGCAGCCTTTTTATCTACTTGATACAGAAACACCCAAAAACTGTCAGTGACCACCTCCTTTCTTACCCTCTAAAACTTCTACCAGTAATCAACTTTAACTCCCTTTTCTCTCAGGGCCAATAGTCAACCACAGTAAAGCAACAGTCGTACTGCGAGGTGCAGGCAACAGAAAATAACCAACACAAATAACAACAGAAGAAAGCCAGGTATGTACTTCATTAAAGATAACAAAGGGACAAGGAAAGGAGAAAAGAAAGCAAGGAATGGTTGTAAAGTCAATAAACAGAAGGGATTCAGAAATGAATAAACAAATAAATAAATACCAGTCCAGAAAGGGGTCGGTAGCGTTGTGACACTCACTGTGTACTTTGTTGCTGAGGAGGGAAACAGCTGGTGAGTGAGATGGCACGAAAGAACAGAAGGAGGATTTCATTCCAAAATGGGCTATCCATCGACCATTTAAAAAACAGTCTGCCTACCCTGAAAAATGGTCACTATTCAAATAACATGGGCTGTAAAAACTGAATAACTAAATGGAATGCAAAAACTGAACAAATCTCAAGAAACTAACATTTTTGCCCCAAAAGATGCAGCATTTTGGAATGTAACCCTTCGCACACACAGACACATAAAACACATGCACCCAGACGTTCACACACACTTTCTCAAAAATAAATATATATTTTTATATTAAGTGTAACTAACTATCACAGTGATTTAATTACATTTCTCCCCTTTCATATCTAATGTCCCTATTTAGATTACACTACAAAAACTAAAGTTTTAAATAAACTAATGAGAACATGCTATGCTTTGCTATAGAGCATGCTAACAGTGTAGTGCACAGCAAATCTGAATGGGAAAGCTAGTTCAGCATCATTTATCATAAGCTGCAGTGCATTAACTACTGTGAAACTCCTTCCAACTGTGTAGACTCACAACAGTAAAGTGATTCAAAAATGATTTACCAATACTTGTCACTATATTCCTGCAACCTGTTTGTATGTAGATTGTATGGCTGTTTAAGGTTGCACTGCGTGGTCATTTTGAGAATAGTTGGTGTTATGTAGCCTTACAACTGTTTGCCATGGATTTTATGTAGCTTCCATGGCAGCCTCCTTCCTGAATCATCCACCATAGCATATCTTCTTAAGAGATTCTTCATGCGCCACTGATGTTTCCAAGTTTAAAATGCTTGGAAAAACCGGAACTATCTCCATTGGAATTTCAATGTCTTTGGATTTCAATGGATTTGATTTACAGTGCAATGTAACGCCCTACATTGCTAATATGGCGGTACACAGTTTATTTCAAGAAGAACAGGTAAAATCTAATCCAAGACTCTACTATCACCTCTACTCTAGCTTCTATAGTTTTAAAATACAAGAGGATTAAGCAACATGTAGTGACATCGGTCATATTTTCTCTATGCAGTATGTGTAGGTAGCTAGTTTTCTTAACAATAGTGACAGGTTTGATGCAGGATACTGGCTCAGTATGCAACTGTAGTTTTTCTAACTGAACCAACACACATCCTTTCTCTCTCTCACACACACACACACACACACACAGATACATGTGAATTGTACTGAAAAATAAATATTCATCCTTAATAGGACTCTCAGGTAAAATAAAGTTTACTGATACACAGACACAAATGCTCACAGCACGGTGAAGTACAGTACATACAGCGCATACAGTAACAAGAAACAGTGTGATCCACAAAATGATGAACATGTTATGAGCTTTACCTCTTGGGCTTGTTGATAGTATGTGTGTGATATAACGTGTGCAGAGGCTGTTGTTTCCAAGCCGTTAAGGTCAGGACTGTGAGTATGTGTTGTGTGTGTAGTATTTCTAAGCAGACTTGGGCTCCCCCGTTGTGCTTTTTTAGGGACAGACCTGTGTGTCTCGATGTGGGAGAGTATATGAACTTTACCAGGAGTGAAAGGAAAGACCCCTGTGTATACAGAGAAAAGAGATCAAAGACTCGGACTCTCCTGACCAGAGGAGGGCTGGCCCAGATCAATCCAACACTGGCTTGTGTGTGTGTGTGTGTGTGTTTGTGTGTGTGTGTGTGTATGTGTGTGTGTGTGTGTGTGTGTGTGTGTGTGTGTGTGTGTGTGTGTGTGTTTGTGTGTGTGTTTAAGTATGCACAAAGAGTACGACAAAAAGAGAAATAAAGGGAGGGAGAAGGAGAGGCTGATTGTGTTTCTGTATGCTTTACTTTAACACAAAATTTACTGTTATCAGATAAAAACATTGTTTTAACTGGACATGTCTACCTATGCATGTAAAATACTGATGATCCCTTATTGCAAGACAGGCAATATTTTAAAGAAATGTATTGTGGTTATTTTAATGATGAAGCAGATTAATAGTGTTGTTGAGTGTGCACATAAAAGACTGCAGAGTAAAAGCTGTTTCACAACGCTGTGATGAGAAAATGTGGTGAAAATACACAAAAACTTCACATGCAGAACTTCTGCAGACTGTCTTCCCACACCTAGTCTGGTGTGAATTTGTTCCATTTTATACTAAAATAGAAAAAAATCACTTTGGATGAGGGTAATTTAGTCAACAGTTTGCAGCAGTGACAACACCGTCACAGTTTGAACTAAAATTATATCAGGGGTGAATTCCGAATGTGGGTCCAATCTTAACTAACATCAAGGAGTGTGCTTTAGGTCGGTATTTTATATAATCTTTTTAAGTGGGCCAACTTCTGTGATGATCACTGTCAATAAACTGCGATGTAAAAGCTCTTGGCAATAGCATCACCATTGTCAGACTGATACCTGATGAAGTGATGTGGTAAGGATCCAAACCTAAACAGACGACAGAGGTTTATGAACAATCTTCCCCATTCCAGAAACTCTTTGTGTTAGTGCAGTACACTGTGTTTTCTCCAAGGTGCTGAATCTTGCATAAGCGCTTGACTCAACCATTGCAGAATTTGTTTCTTTAAAGATATGTGCAAATGTTCTGCCCTAAAATTCCTGCCTGGTGTGAAAAGGGTTTAAAATGGATACAGAAACGAGAGTGCATCAGTAATAGAGACAGAAACTCACGCTGCAATGGAGAGGTTGGCAGCAGACAGTGGGCTGACTTCAGCCACCTCCTTAGCTTTCTGCAGGGCGATCTTCTGACTGGCAGCCTCTTCTTCCTCCTGTTCATCCTGCAAAGAGAGAGAGATTAAAAAGGAAATCAAAAGCAATAGATGAATGAGGTAGGAATAATGCAATTAAGGGAAACAGCAGGAATTAATTGAGTAGCGTAGCATAACTCTTAAGATTTTTAGCATTCAGAAAAGAAATTAGACTGTAGTGTACCTTGGTCAGTTCCTGTGCATTGGCCAAATTGTCCACAGCGATAGCCAAGAACACATTTAGCAGAGTGTCTGAACACAGCGTTAAAGGAAATCCAGCAAGTAGGAGTTTGTTTGTAAAAACATTTTGAATCTTAGAATAATGATCAGTTGGACAGATAAAACAAGAAGCAAGGTGATAGCCAACATATCATTCATGTTACGATAAAGTCCGCGTCCATTGACAGTTTATGGTAATTAAGATCAACTAAAAAGTGTCAATATCTGTGTATGTACATATATGGATCTGCATTTGCACGGCTGTGTACTCAGTCAGAAACTAAAACATAAATGTAACTGCAAATGTCTTTATTTCCGGTATGAGTGTTTTGTGTGCACGTGTTCTTCTTTGCATTTTTACTGTGAAAAGATACAGTTGCCAAAAAGTGTGAGTACGATGAAGAAGACAGAGAATGCCATGCCCTTGTTGACTCCGCCCTGAGATTTGATGCCATCGTACATCACCATGTTCCAGTCCTCGCCAGTCAGGATCTGACACACACACACACACACACACACAAATAGTCAGACAAAGCCACACTCCAAGTATGCATAGTAATTTGATGATCAAGTATGCTTTGATATAGTACTTAAACACACGGATGCACAATGTGTATTCATTTAAAATGCTACAGTCAAAACACAGTCACCCTCGCATACACACACGCCTTAAACGTGTAGACAAGCTTTAGCACAATTATGGTTTTGACTAATGACATTTAAGAATTCAAAAGTAGCATTCTACATGTTATATCACTTCCTCGTGTGCAAATCCTCTTTAGTCCTCTAATCGTTTAGTCCTAATCCAGCTCTCGTCTTCTCCCACCATTCTGCTTCCCTTCCTCCCCCAGCCTCTCCCTCCCTTCCTCTCCTTTGCATCGTCTCCTCTGCTCACCTGGAACACTGTCATTATTGCTGCGGGGAAGGTATCAAAGTTGGTCGGAGGAGTGCCATTTTCAAAATTAAACCTGGCAGGGAGGAAAATCATATGGGATAAAGAGAGATCAAAAAGAGAAGTGTGAAGACAGATATGCAGAAGCATCTTACAGTACAAGTGGAAACAAAAATTTGGGGACTAACTGTCCTCCGAAGAGCTGCATGCCCAGCAGGGCAAAGACAACTATGAAGAGAAAGAGCAGGAAGAGCAAGCTGATGATGGACTTCATGGAGTTGAGCAGAGAGACGACAAGGTTACGCAAAGATGCCCAGTACCTGACAAAAATACACAGAAAGTGTGTGTTTAACTGAGTGTGATATTATGTCCATTATATGAATATAAGAAATAATAAAATCTATAATACTGTAGACTCACTTTGTGACTTTGAAGATCCTCAATAACCTGAGAGCTCGTAGCACACTGATGCCAAATGATGTGCCCGGCTGGATAATGGACCACAGCACTTCAAATATACTACCACATATGACCTAACACAGATACAGGCATATGCAAAGATATGGTTATTCATCATATTGAGTAAATAATGTGCACACATCAACAAATCATCAGTGCATTTTTGTTTTTGTGTGTGTGTGTGTGTGTGTGTGTGTGTGTAAGGTCTGAATGTTTAACTTTGAGGGGGGTTTTCCCCAAGTGCTGTGGGACTCACAATGCAGTCGAAGCAGTTGAAAGAGGAGTTTAGGTAGGCCTGCCTGCCCAGGCCATACATCTTAACCATCATCTCCGTCAAGAATATCCCCAGAAAGATGAATTCAGCAAAATCTACATGAAGGGAGGAAGACAAAGGAGAGGAGGAGGGGAAGCTCAAAAGGGCCATCAATCTCTGTATTCTTTAACCTGTATCTGTAAATGAGCCACCCACCAATCCATCCACGTCTGTAAGGAAGGGCAGTGTTTTATATGACATGTTTTTAAGTATTCATTTGAAATAGAAAATGCTATATTGTTATTTGTATCAAATAAATAAAAATTCTGTGTCATTTAAAAAAGTTCAACCTCTCACTGTGTTGCTTTGTAGCCTGAGTTACACCATTTGGTTGAAATATAAAACAGTGTACTAATAATAAAGTAAAAAGTAAAAAAATAGTAAAAAAGGAAAGAAAGAAAGAAAGAAAGACATCGTATGTTTGGATCTGCTTGTGTTAACTGGTTGGGTCAGCTCTTTCATGGATTTAGTCACATTTACTTAAGAATTTGCTCACCCACTCCCTTCCAGTAATCTGTGATGAGAGTATTTGTGCATTTGTGGAGATAATCTGTGCATGTTTGAAATAAGTATGCATGTTTCCCCCGCCCTCCTACTCACATAGAAAATCTGAAAGTGGATCTGGCTGGTCGTAGTGCACTACTGCCACACACATTGTGTTGAGGCCCACCAAACACAGCACAGTCCAGTAGAAGGCCTGCGATTTGACAATGTGTCGGATTAAGAAGCGTAGCCGTCGCTCCCGCCGCTTGAAAGTTGATCCTTCGAGTTTGGAGCTCTTCAAGCTGGCACGTGCAAACGGTGACCCTGGAAGGGTAAGCAAGGTACATTGTATATTATTAGCTTTACAGTAAAGCGAACAGTGGTTTATTGGTATGGTTGTGTACATTAAAGATTTTTGTAAATAGAGTCATCTGCTTCTTTCATTTGTCATTTAATTTTTCATTAGAAGCAACAAATTTACTTTGCATATCTGTCGAGACTAACAAGGACAAGAATATTTAGCACTGAGCTTTTTCTTGCTGGAATATTCCAATGAGTTTAAATTATGTACTTTTTATATCTGCTTTTATATCAGTAATACTGATGCATGATTCAGTTTGAGTAGCGTATCATCTGTGCTCTTCATAGCAGATTTTGCTTCCCCAATTACACGATGTACAAAACATAATATCACTGCATAGAATATAAAAAATCCTTTGGAAACAAGGAGAACTGCTCTGCATGAGAAGTCTGGAGAAAGCGGGGGTTAGAGGAGCGAAGGGAGGATGTAGCAAAGCTGGTTAGAGGAAAGAAAGGGAGAAAATGAGGGGGGGTTGGGGACAGGAAAAAAAGAAGTAACATGAGGATTGAAGTGCAGAGCAGCCGAGCACAGGAGAGGAAAGGTGAGGGACAGAGAGGAGGGTCAGGTAATGCTGATATGCAAGATAAGATAGCATCTGTATGTTCCTGTGGTTTGCCTTTGAGTGTGCGTGTGCGTGTGAGTGAGTCGTATCTCACCAACTGCCAGATCTCCCTCCCCTTCCTCTGGGTTTAGAAGCTCAGCTTTGCTCTTATGGTTCTTTGTGGCTCGCCTACGGGAGCCTGAAATTGAAAAAAAGCATGTGTGTTTCATCTATAACACAACAGAGAGTGTAACAGAGTGTCCTTTCTAAAAAAACGTCACAAATATCAAGCACAGGAGGAAAGAAATCAGCAAATTCATACCATCGTAATCATTTTCATTGTCATCATCCGCCAAGATGACCTCTTCTACAAAAAACAGATAAACAAAAATGTTAATACAGTAAACATCCAAATTAAATTGATCTTTGATGACCTCCAAAATATCTATCAAGTCTTTTTTAGAATCAATTGTCATTTCTCATTGTAATTAAAACTGGGAAGTCTTTGGCCTGCACCTGTGTTTGTTACTCATCTCTCCCTCCTTTGTTTTTTTAGCTTCCTTGTTTTTATGTAGATTGTCTTTTCAAGAAGATCAAAGGTCTGTCCTTTCTATCTGTCCCTTCATCCGCTCCTTCCAACATCCAGCAACCAACCCTCCATTCCTCTTATCTGCTCTACGTCTTTCCTTCCCTCAGCAGATGGGTGCGAGTAAAAAGACTAAAGAGAAAGAGAACTACGGGCTAACAATGGGTCTTCTCTGTACAAGCATCAAACAAGTGTCTTTAATCCTTGCCACAGCCGTATAAATCAAGGCAGTTAGTGCAATAATTGAAGTTTGCGACAATAATATTCTGAGGACCACTACACTACCCACAGTGGTAAATTATGTTCCAGTAGACATATGCCAATGAAGTAGTAGTAATTTGTATTTGTGAAAGGCAAGTGATGATTACAATTTAACATTGAGAAGATTATTTATGTTACCGGACTGACACAAAAAAAGCACCAAAAGCTTCTTTAAAACAACTTTAGCTAACGTGTAACTGTTTAAAGCTGATATTACCCCAGTGACTATAGTTTTTTTTTTCTGCAACTCCTTCATAGCAGTGTTTATAGACTATATAGTAAAAAGTGTTGAGTTTGCTTTTAATAACTAGACATCACGTGCACCTGTCTCCAACATTTTATTTTAACGTATCAAAACTATTATGACAATAAATGCATTAACATCTATATCTACAACACGCCTGACGGATTGACAATTGAAAACTTTGGGATAAAATGTATCATGAAACAATACAATGCATGTTATGTAGTTTGTGGGAGTTTCTTTGTGTGTGAAAAATGACCCACACATACAGTATTTTGATCATACCAGCTTTGCAGATCCATTCCAGATAACCATTGAGTTCCCTTTCAATCTGCTGCTGTCTTCTGAGCTTCAGGAACTCACTCCTGTTCTCCACACGCTCTCTTTCTTTGGCGAATTCCCTGCAGGGACACACACACACACACACACATACACCAGAGAAATTTAGTGTGCACTTTTAATGTAGATACCTTTTTTGGGTGGTACATATAAAATTAACTACAAACATTTTAAAATCAGTTTCAAAATCTATCAAACTATGAATGCATATGAGATGACAAATTATGAATAAACAACCTTTACACTGTATTTGTCACAAGTACCTTCTCACAAACAGACACTTACCCTGACAACACACCCAGCACCAGGTTGAGCATGAAGAAGGAGCCAATGATGATGAGGGGGATGAAGTACATCCAGTTCCATGCACTCCCTGAGGCATCGTTGCTCTGGAAAAACACACACACACACACACACACACAGACACACACACAGACAGAGTAATCAATGTTTTGCTCTTCGCCTCTGAACCTGATATAATAGCATCTAAGCTAACAGAAAGGTCTCTTGGTTAACAGTTTATTAAAGTGAGCATTGGAACATGCTCTCCCTCAAAAGCTATTCATATAATTAAAAAGAACTGGTGGTGAAAATCATGTTAGAAAATTTGCCTAAACTCATCAATAAATGTCCAGATAATGTGGCCATTTAAAAAAATAGAGCTCAAAAGTGATGTTGGAAATATAAACAACAACAGGGCTGACATGATTTTGCTTTAAGTCATCTCAATAAGTAAATGCATATCTGCCACTCTATTTAGCTGCTCAGTGCAGAGTAAATAATGTATAACAAATGCTTTGGTCTCTCCTCTCTGTCTCTACCATCCTACTGTCCAGACTCTCCTTTCATTTCCTCTTGTCACTTCTTTTCTTTCTCTTTCCTTCTGCATCCTTCTTTGAGACCCTTTTCTCCTGCTTTTTTCTCTTTATTTCATTCATTTTTATGTTTGTTCATTCGTTCATTTTTAAATAAATTATTTATTTCTACACGTATCTTCCCTCATGTCTTCTTTTTTTCACAGATCTCTATATTGATTCTTTATTTTACCCTAACCTCCTTCAGACCCCCTCTTCTCTTGTCATAACCTCCCTGTCTACTCTGTCCTCCATTTTTCCTCCTTGCTGCATGTAAGCCGGTACTGCCGCTGTGTACCCAATGTACCGCAGACACTTTTTTTCTACCATTAAACTTTTATCGCTCCCCTCCCCAGCAGCTGCAAGAATAACTTGGGCTGAACAGGCCCTTTTAAATATAGAGCAGCACCGGGAAGGAGGGACACAGAGTGAGAGGGAAAGAGAGGAAGGAAGGGAGGAAGGAAGGGAGGAGAGAACGGTAAGAAAAAAAGAAAAAAGAATAAAGACAAAAAGAATAAGACACACTAAGCAGAGACGAGATGGAAAAAGAGATGACTACAGTAACATTCAAAGACCCTCATCTACCTCTGGTCTCCTAGCAACCGTTGCCACAGACAGCAGGGAACTATTCATTCTTGGCCATGAGTAATGACACTGTTCAAAAGGACCTGGTGCCTATTTTATGGGCAGACGCACAGGGTGCACAGGTGAAAATCATTGGACGTTTTAACACTTTCTTTTGTATTTTATGAGACAAAATAATCTTGGAGGGTTTGGTTGTGCAGCCTAAGACTTTAAAGAGAAAATAGTATTGACAGACATGTTGGACAAACAGAAAACCGAAGTGCAGCTGCATTTGACTAGATATCTATTTTTTGCTTTTTTTCCAGATATTGTGTGGCACCCACACAAAATGTCCACCAAATATGATAATAATGAAAATATTAATGTCAAATCAAGGCAGTTTCTCTACAAACAGGGTCAAAATGGCAAACAAACCAAAACCGTATAATTTCCACTCACAATCTAATTCACTGGCTACAGTGTTTGTCCAGCCCATCCATAACAAAGATTGATGATGGGTTTTGCATTCTGGGTCATCATTGCTTGAATGAAACTACTGGCACAGAGATCTGCAGCTCTCAACTGAGTGACTGGTTACCCAGTAGCCCATTTCTAAAATCCCTTCAACAGTAACTGGTTACTTCAGTGTCTTTCATTCCGCCTTTCTAGACACATGCTCTCTTTTCCCGGGCAGGCTAAAGTGAATAATACGGTGGTCACTGAGTGTGTAATTGTGTTCCAAACACTGTTCAGCAGTACATACATAGTAGAGCAGGTCAGTCCAGCCCTCCATGGTGATGCACTGGAAGACGGTGAGAATAGCAAACAGGATGTTGTCGAACTGGGTGATGCCATAGTTTGGTCCCAGCCAGTACCGTCTACAGTGGGTGCCCACTGGACACTGTCGTGACGCAATGTCTGTCCCACATGGAAACTCTTCTCGGATCTCATCTGAACATGGGTGAAAGTGGATAGGTGTTACAAAACAAAAGGCATGCATATTGTTTGTTTTGTAATAATAGGGAGTGCTACCCACTGGTTAAAAATTATTGGCTGTTGGCAAAATGATTTTCTGGAATTAAAGTATCGGCAACATAAAATCCAGGAAACAGCAAAACAGGCTAACCTGCTTAAATTATATAGACATTTCAGTTTTAGATACATTTCAGATTCATCATAAGTGCTCAATAGATCAACAAACACAACTCCATACAGGGAAAATGGGCAAATAATATACATATTAGCAATGACTCCATCTGTGGAAACTGCCTTTCCCATCACAGAAACATGGAATGGAAGTACCACAAACAATTTAACGCCAACAATGTTATTTTGTGGAACAAAATTGCTTTTCTAATTTTAGCACTGCAACTATTTAAACCTTTACCTCAACCGGAACGGGAGCGGTCTTCATTGGGGCAAACAGTTAGCAAATGAATCCTGACTGCACTTTTGGCACGCACGCACGCACACGCACACACACACACACACACTCCTTTACCTGTGTGATTGTCAAAGCAGGTTGTGTGGAATTTGCCCATGTAGAATTCCAGGCCAATGATGGCAAACATAAGGATGGCAAAGAAAAGAAGCAGGCCAATTTGCAGTAGAGGGATCATGGCCTTCATGATGGATTTGAGCACCACCTGTAAGCCTGGAGAATACAGTGTATACAGTCTTAAGATTTTTACAATCATTATTATCCATTATTAATTTTTATTTTAACATGTTCTCTGTACAATTAGAATCAGGTACAGGGATCTGAAAGACAAAAAGCTGCAACTTGCTCCCTCCACCTACACATTATTTAGCAGTTAAACTCCACTACCAGCTGGTTCTTTTTTTTACTGTTTAATCTAAGTGTTGTCATAATGATAATTACAATAGAAAAGGTAGGTGATGTAAAATAAACCCTTCCCGAGGTTCATTCATTCAATATGTTTCCTAACAACAACAACAAAAACGGTCTAAAAGGCCAATCAAACTTTTCAAATGTATATCACATCTTGGAATGGAACTCGAATTTGGTTTTCACAGAAAGCTTTGTGACTTTTATGATGAGTAAGCCTTGGTTTGCCTGTTCAGTCCTGTAGTGGCGTCCAAGCTATTAATAACACTGCAGTGGTGCTGGAACACTACTGCCACTGTAACATTTTAAAAAAGGAGCAGAGAGTGCATAGAAGAACCACTTTTGTCGGAACACTTTGGGTGCATTATGCAGAACAACACAGAAGCTGCATAAAACCTTGACACAATATGTGTATGCTATTTTGATCTTCCAATAAAATCTGAAACTGTTCTGCACTTAAAGAAATGTAATTTTCTCAGAGAAGGAATAACAAAGATGCTGTTTAAGATAAAGGCATGGCTAGCAAAAAAATGTAAAAAAAATCTTGATTTTTCAATGTCATAGTTCAAATGAGGAGTTTGAACTTACTGGGAATACCGGACACCAGTTTGAGGGGCCTCAATACTCGCACAGCCCTGAGGGTCCGCAAGTCGAAATCTGAACCCACAGTGGACAGGATCCTAAAGGGAAAGAGACAAATGCACAAAAGTGTTCACAGACAATCAATATTTAAGCTAGTTACGCTTGTCACTGTCAATCAGCCTCTCCCTGTTTTCCTCTTTCTCTCTCATACACACACTTTTACAAACACCCATGCCAGGTCATTACAAGCAACTGGGTGAGCACTGTGTGTAAATCCTCAGCTCAGAGCTGAGCTGATCAATAGAGCTGACAAGTGAAGTAGGACAGAGAAGTGTATCGGGGAGAAAGAGGGACGGGCTGAAGGGAGAGTGTTTTGTACCGGGATGACAGAGGGACTATAAAATGAAAAAAGGAGAGATGGAGTGATGGGGAGGAGGGGAAAGATGGGAGGTCAAAGAGGGACAGAGAGAGAAGGTTAGAGACATGGAAAGACAGTGAGAAAGAAATGAAACGGAGAGATATGCTGACTCGCTTATTTCTGCCTATTTTTATTCTTGGTACGTTTAAAATGTTGCTCTTGAAGCCATCGCCAGACTGCATAGTAAACGTGTTGGTGTGTGTGTTACAGCACCTGAATCGCGGCTCATTGTCTGAATAAGGACTTGTAAACAGCATGCGTGTGTATGTATGTACTTGAGAGAGTTAAGATGTTCCCTTGTGCCGCCAGACTTCCAGTCAGGGCCCTCGTCTGACGCACACTGTGAATCATCCTCCTTAGCACTTCTCTCTCTCCCCTCTCTTTTTCTTTCGGCCTATCTGACACATTTCCACTTTGCTCGATTCCACTATGAGGCCCAGTGACACAGCAGAGCCTTAATCACAGGTTCCAAGTCAGCCTGCTTTGCATGGAAACCTACAAAATTGGCACTAAGGGAAAAGTAACACCGGCCCAGGATCTATACACTCAGTTGAGGCTTTGGATGCTGTATTGCATTACCAGGAAGCCCCCCAGTGGTAGGTGCTCCATCACTACTGTAGGCTAGGGTCCTTGTAATGACATTGTGTGATATCAAATGCCTCAGCAGGGGCTGACTTGTAACTGAGAGGTTCCAGGTTTGGTCACGAGGCAACACTGTACTTATATGTGTGAAGCAATTCTGCAGAAGTGTCCTTGAGCAACGCACCAATTCCTATATTCTCACATGTGCAAAGAAATACAAAACATTCGGATTACTAGAAGTGATGTACCAATTAGAGCTAGATTACAATCGTCCGGGCAAAAATATCATCCACTATTAGCTTATTGCCAATTGAATAGATCGGTAACAGCGTACATACAGTAGGGGCCAAAAATTAAAACGTTGTCTGCATTACAAATTGTATTTACTTTGGAGCACTAACAAGTTTATTTTTCATCTGTTAAATGTCACGCTTGGTCCATAATATCATCATTTTTAATACTCAAAAATGGATTTTTATCCAAAAGATTTTTTTATGTTATCATATAAATCATTAGGATGACAATTAATGGATTTACATAATAATTTACATAATATTTTGATGTACCGCTATTTTGAGATTTTTAGGGTTAGTTGCTTTATGTTACTTATTCTTGAACGTGAATGACATTGTATTACTCTGACACATGGTTGTATTTTCAAATGTATAGTTATACTCTTAATAACAATATCATATTGTTGAGAACTCGCAGGGAAATCAGAGTGAAGACTCAGCTACACAACGTCACCCACAAAGCAGGTAAGGATTTAATGTTTTGCTCAATGATTCTTTAGCCTAGAAGATGTTTGGCAACACGAAACACCCCAATTATGCAACTGAGGATGGCAATAACGGGACAGTAAGGTCATGTAGCAAAGGAAAGCCAAACATAGTAGATATAGCACGAGTGGAAAGAAATGCACTGTATATTATATAACAAAATTCAGACTGAAGGACTTTAAATCAGATGGTGGTTAGCCAGCCTTGTGATTGACCAAGGCTCATTGTGCAAAGGCTGGCTGATGTGGTCCGATCCAACAGAAGAGCAACTGCAGCCCAAATTGCTGAAAAAGGTTCCTGCTGGTTCTGACAGAAAGGTGTCAGAACACACAGTGCATTGCAGTTTGTTGCATGTGGGGGTGCGTAGCTGCAGACTGATCAGGGTGCCCATGCTGACCCGTCCAAGGTGTTGATTGGCGGTAAAAGGATGAAATCTACATAATATTAGGCAGGTAGTCATAATGTTATGGCTAATGACAATTGACCTATGTATCTCTGCATCATGGGGGATGCAATACAGAAACCATGAGTAAAATCCTTCCCCTGTAATTACCCATTATTTGATGTAATCTATTTCTGTGGCATGACTACGAATATAGTAATAACACTGATAACAACACTGACGATGATGACAATGATGATAATCAGGATGATAGGAATACATTTTTCATCTTCTAAACAGCATCTGCCGTCACAAACAGTGTCAGGCCGATGAGGCAGTTCCTCATTCACACCATCTCCACGGTTACTGAGCCCTTTCTCATTCATAAGTGTTTCCATGGCAACAGGGACATTGGCTCATTGATAGAATCTCTGTATCACCTTGGTAACAGGGCCAAGGGAGGAGCCTGATTGATTGTTTTTCTCTCTCCTCTCATCTCTCTTTAATGTAAATGCATCACAACTCGCAGACAAACACACATGTACACACATGTATACGAATGGACACATGAATGACAAAAGCATATACACACACATCTGCACAAACAAACGGGCACTGGTTGAGGATCAAACATATTTGAGTGAGAATCCTTTTACTCACGTAGGCACACTGGAAAGTAGGTCATGTGGAATAAACAATGGTAAACAATTCCTTCCTTGTCTGGATATAAGATCCTATCTACAGTACATCTTATTTATACACTACATACACACACAGATAAACACACAGACATTCGACCTGCACTGTGTGCGGAGAAACACAAAAGATTAAGGAGAATCACATTAAGCAATATTGCTATTACACAATCTCCCCACTGCCCCCTTCTCATGGGACACGACACATTATACAAACAATCTTTTTTGCTCTCTCTGTCTGCTTTCTTGCTGACTTCAGCTAAATGTGGCTAATTGTCGCTGTCCACATCACTGACCATATCGCTTCATCTTTTCTCCAAACTCTCAACTTACGTTTCCTTGTCTCCTTACCACAATCCAACTATTCTGTAATTTTAATGTATCTGCATAAGTATAAATGTTCTCTCATATTAATAGTATATACTACCTTTGCCAGTTTGGGTGTTAACAAGATTATTAAAATCCCATTATTGCTTCTATTGAGATTCCATTTAACATCATGTAACATTAAAACAGCTGAAGAACATGTCACACTTTATATCAGAAGTCCATACAGCACAACTCTAAACAATGACAGATCTGAAGGTACAAGTTTCTCTAGACTGTCCTATACACCATTTCATTATCTGAATGTGACAGCTGCCGGGTGTTGCAATAATTTTTCACAGTAACCTCAAAACACATTTTAAACTGGGAAACATACTATTTCAAGAAAGCATTATTTAACAATCATTCTAAAACGACAAAGGACCGTTAAGGAGAAGCTAAACCATTATTCCTATATTCCTATATCCTATATTTCAATTTCAGTCGATTACAAGGTCACAGAAAGCACCTTCTTTGCTTCCTTGTACCAGTCGTATCCAATCAAAAGAACCAGGGTGCACAAAGGAGGAACAGAAGGGAGGATGCAAGGCAAGAATGGCTGTAAACTAAGGGTAATTGGACTAATAATCAATACTGGGCATAAAAAACAACGAGCTTATACAGGGCCAAATCACTCAGGCAATTTACAACAAGAGATAGGTCAACACACCCATACACACACTTGGGCACAGAAACAACGGTGCAGACAAATCTGCTGACAACCAACAAGGTTGTGGAGTGAATAGCTAATCTATTCAGACATGTTAAGAGCCATTTGTGTTTGTCTTCATATGTGTTGCAGAAGCAAGTGCACTAGGATTGAGTAGGAAATGGAAAGGAATGTTTGAAGTGGAAATGTGTGTGTGTGTGTGTGTGTGTGTGTGTGTGTGCATGCATTGGTCAGTGTGTTATCAAAGGTTTTGGCCAGAGGTGGGTAGAAAGGCCAAGTAGCCTTTCATCTTGAAAGGGCGGCCCTGCTAAAAACACTACCCCCATTCATAGAGAGCACAACAAAGAATGTGTGTAGCACGTTGTGTGTGTGTGTGTGTGTGTGTATGTGTACGAGTGCAAAATATATTGACTTTAGTCAGTGTACATAATGTATCATGGAAATATACAGTATGTGTGCTGTAAGTGCTGCAGCATATTCTCTGTCTTCTGTATTCTTGCTGCAGCTTCCTGCTTTACTTCAAAATGGTAACAACACAGCTGGTTGACAGAGAGATGAAGATTACAGGGTGTTTTTCTGTGACTTCTGTTTACATTGCAAAACAAATATATTGTTTACTTTTTTTCTTCAACACCTTGCATGGCATTTTCTCATTCCTCTTTCATATTTTCTAATTCATTTCTCTATGATCCTTTTGGTTTTTCTTTATTTTAACTGCTTTTTTACATCTTGATTCACTTTCCTTTCTCTGAATCTGCATTGGAAAATAGTGCTTCATGATATGTTTTCATCAATTCAAACATCAGTGTCATTGCTACTGACTTTTCATGGGTGCCCAGAGTGATTTGTCACTTCTCAGACAGTACATTGACAGTAAATCAAGTTTTCTGCCTCAGGCATTTTGAGGAACCATTTTTGGTACACTTGTCACACACTATCTTTGTTGAATGCCTAATAGCAATCAGTAGTGGTGGAGCAGTAATCAACCCAAGGCCAGCAGACAGCTCACATCCATAGAAGTCATTTACACTAGGGAGACTGGGGACATGTCCTCGCCACTTTTTAAAATGGCCGATTTGGTCCCTGACACTTTTTAAAGCATATTATGTTACCAAACATTCTGAAAAATAGCTTGCACCAAGTAACGTTAACTAACAAATGAGAACACTTTGAGAAAGGTTTATTTGCACAATAAGACAACATATAAGAAACAAATGTGCATTGGCAATTAATACATTTATGTGGGACTGACGTTTTGCGTTTTATTCTGAGCATTTTTGTATTGTCGACTCAGTAGGAGTCTAGTCTAGGACTCCCGGAGGAATGTTAGCCTGCCAGCAAACATGATGGATGATATCTATGTCCTAGCCAAGACTCTAGGCTTTACTCTCATCTGAATATTAACTTTATTAATATTATAACGCTAGCAAAACCTGTGTCTATAGGAGACAGTGATGATTTAACTGCTGTGTTATGCTTGCTCGGAAGGTTTCACTCTCAGTACATAAAGATGTTGTATTATACAACACGGGTGGGGTTATGTGAGACCAGTTTTAAGGACTGTCTCACTTTCTTCACCTCTCTGCATCTCACTACTTCCTGCTGTGTCACTGACACTCGTCTTCTCACTCGTCTTCTCTCTTACAGTCATTCTGTTGTGCCACGCTGAGATGAGCTTGGCTTCCTGATTGCTCTTATTAAAGTATAAGGACATACTGCCAGATTGAGTGCTCACTCACTCAGTGTGTGTGTGTGTGTGTGTGTGTGTGTGTGTGTGAGTGAGTGAGTGAGAAAGGTGGGCAGAGGGGGGGCACTCACTAGTATCCCTGATGCTTTGTCAGCAAAGATGCGCAATGTTTATGTAACCCATGAAGCTCTTCATATCACTGCATGAGACAAACATGCAATGACCTCAACATATTTATTTGTTCCAGCCCTCCCACACTGTAATTTCATTGGTCACAGTAGCCTATAGTAACACATTTTTAGTGATTTGCAGTGATCTGCTGTTTTAATAGAAAGAATTAGTGAAAGGTGAAATTTGCAAGATTGCAAACAAGAGAACCAGGCTTTACGTGTATTGCTAAAATTGCAAACAGAGATCAATAATCAATACTTTGTTTCGGGAAAATCTTAAGGTGTGCTGTGGCAAATTTGAGACATCGGCTTTGTGCTTCAGTTAACTGAGCGTATTCTCACGTCAACAATAAGACATTCACAGGCATTTCATACATATTTTCCTCTTTTCCCTAAACCATCACTCATGCAATCTAAACCACATAAATCTTTGAACACAAACTGCGCCCATAGATCAGCATGTGACAGTTGTAAACGTATCATCACAAAGAAAGCTTTCTGTGTCTTTAAAGAAGGAATGCCATCTGACAGTCATATAGATGGATGGATCAACAGACACGTGTTGGGAAAACCGGATCATCTGGTAACATTCTGCTCCTCTTCCCTCTTTATATTTCTGTCAATCCAACTTATTATCTATTTACTCTCATTCTTTTCTATGAAATATAATACAATAGTGACTCTATCATGCTATTCCTATCATGTCCCTTAACTCACCCTTGTTGACACCTTGTCTGTTTCTTCCTCAGCCTGCATCCCATTTCTTCCATTTATCCTTGCTTTCACCTTCATGGTTGCCCTCATTGAGGTGATTGTTTAGTCCTTTCATCTATTTCAAACTGATTTTTTTTTTTTTGCATTGCACTTGGCATCTAGAGCAAACCACATTTTCATTGTTTGTACATGGCCATCAAAGACCAACATTTACATTGCTCGTCTTGTCTCGGCCCCTTTTGTTAAAGGAGTATTTTATGTTGGAGTTATTGTACTGCTTTAGCTTTTGGTAGGGGGATCATGTTTCCCTCCATTGCTTGCTTTCCTTCACTTCCTACACTCTTCCATTGCCTCTCTGTCTTTACTTAGCTGCTGGCACCTGTGAATTTTCTTACATCCTCTCTTCATGCAATCTATCAAATGTCTGTTCTCTCTGTGCCCCTGAACCGCTCCGTCTCTGTGTATATTGTGGTGACATTTGTTTGCTACCCAGGCTGCTGGCTGCCTGCAGTTCTGCTCTGTGATCTGACTGCTGCCTTGCCCAGAATGGGGCCATTCATTAGGGCAAAGGAGCAGGGATAGGACATGTGCGAACACACACACACACACACACACACACACACACGTCTCTTCGCTTGCCACTCACCCTGTGAGCACCACCACAAAGTCCATGACGTTCCATCCATTCCTCAGGTAGGAGTTCTTGTGGAAGGCAAAACCAAGTGCCAGGATCTTTATTCCAGACTCAAAACAGAAGATCCCTATGAAGTACGGCTCTGTGTCATCCTGAGGAGAGAGAGAGAGAGAGGGGAAAGGAAAGAAAAGGAAGCAAGGGGAAAAAGAAGAGAGAAAGGAAAAGGAGGGAGGGTTAAGAGGAATGGAAAAAGACATTGCGACAAAGGGAGACAGCTATCAGTAGCTAGACACGTTTGTGTTAGGAAGAAGCATTTTCATAAATGTGTGTCTACATTTTGTGGGGTCTAACTTTAATCTGACTATGGAAAGATGGGGGAGAATTTGAGTGCATCTACTTGGTTAGCCAACTTCATAACTGCACATGCAGGTTTACATTTGATACAAACATATTCCCATGTGAATCTGTGTTCATAAATATTGTGTGTACATACTGTTGTGTGTACTACGACCCATTGGAAACATACTAGAGGAATATTATGGTATGTTTCTAATGTGTCGTAGTACACACAACCGCCTCTTTTTGTAGAGTAGCTTCATGTGTCTCCACTGAAGTAAAATCAATAAGGAGTAAAAACTGTCACCGGGATTTAATCATGTTTACATACGGCTCACATCATGTCTGTTGAACTTACCAGGCGCTCAGACAGCGGTGTCTTGTCCCCATCAGGCAAATGTTGCTCCAGAGCCAGGACAATGCAGTTGGCAATGATGGTAGCTAGGATCATCCACTCAAATGGAGTGAGGAGGGCCAGTCAAGGAAGAAACACGTCTTGAGACACAAACTATTTTTATCCAACAATAAAATAAAATAAAAACCTGGAGCCTAATAATGGCTTAAATCTAGTAGAAGTACATGAGATGCACCCAAAATTGTGTACAATTTTTTTTTTGCACACTGATATCAAATAAAAACAACCTCCACAATGAGGATTAAAGAACACAAAAAAGTTTTTTAAGCATTTAGAAAAAAATAGTTCTATTTCCTTGATAATTTCTAGTGGGCGATAGGACAGGCCAGGCTCAAAAACTCATCAATTTTCTAACAATTAAGAAAACATTCCTCTCGTGTCAAAGGTCAAATGTATGCAGTTTGAATGCAATGTAAGCAAATCAGACAGACGGCAGGCCTGTAGCTGAAATAGACCGAAGTCTGCCATTCCTAGCTGTATACACACACACACACACACACACCATCATTATGAGTCAGATAAATATGTTCTGGTTAAACACCACCCACACAGACACACAAAACAAACACACACACACACACACACACACACAGATACAGGCTATCTTAAAGTGTTATAGCATGCCTGGACACTGAGTGAGATTTATTGTGACATCACCATTTGGCTCTATGTACATAACGTTTAAAGGCTAGTTCAGTGAGGGAGAGAGAGAGAGAGAGAGAGAGACAAATGAAAAGAAAGAGAGCGCATCTCAATGTATATCTAATTGTGTTTGTCACTCTCTCTCTCTCTCTCTCTCTCTCTCTCTCTCACACACACACACACTCTGGTGGTGTCTTCTTAAATCAACCCCCCGTCTCGTTAAGGTCACAAGATGAATAGTTACATTTAAAAGAGAAGAGAGCGAGAGGAGAGAGAGAGTGACTGAGAGAAAGGATGCGACTGCAAATGTGTGAAGGAGATGAATGAGTGATCAAGAGAAAGGGAGAGGTTGGAAGCGAGAGCAAGAAAAAAAGGCAAGGATAGAAAGACGAGAAGAGGAGTTCGATTTTCATAATTAATATAAGGATTATGTGTACATATCATGGATGTTTACAGCATATAAAGTAGAAATATGAATTTTGACTGAACTACTTGGGGGATGTTGTAATTTGTATGTCCCAGCCGCTCAAAACAAATCCACTTTTTTCCAATTCTATTTTCTCTCCTCTGCTTCACCTTTTTCCTACTTGCTTGCTTCCTTTGGGAGCAGCCATTCCCATGGTGGTTGGGAGGAGGGGAAAAATTGAATGGTGAAGAGGCAGAAAAGAAAGGGAGCCTATTTATGGAAACATACATCATATGCGTGCATGTGTGAAACGTGTCTGTTACATGTTCAAGCCTGTATGTAACCATAGTGCGCATGTGCATGTTTTTTTCCTCCCATCATGATCAAGGGGAACGGAAAAGCTGCTCTTGCCTGGTCCAAGCCCACATCGTGTGTGAGTGTGTGTGTGTGTGTGTGCGTGTGTGTGTTTGTGATCATCATCTGTTTGACTTCTCTTACCAGGCACACATTACTACAACGCCCAGGGCACCACTCAATTAGCCTCCCTGCCCCCCAGCAACGTGTGTGTATAAATGTGAGTGCGTATACACGTCTATATGTATATGCATGCGTGTATGTGTTGGGCCGTGAGACGCCAGGGTGTAGCTGACTGAAAAAGGGAAAGAGAGAGAAGGAGGAGAGATAGAGAAGGAGAGAGACTGAAATAGAAACACAGGGACAAAGGGACGAATGCGTGCGTATGTGTGCGTTGTGTATTAGTAATGCTCCTCATGCGGAATGACTGTGTGTGTTTATGATGATCACTTGGCACATTTTGTCCCTGCATTATGTTTCAAGGTGCCACATGCTTTGCTCCATCTTTATAGTGTGTTTGTGTGTGTGTGTGTGTCAGACAATATGGGTGTGAGAAATATTTACAGAGGCACAAGTCTTCTTAAAGATGCCCCCTGCACATACATACGCATAAATGTAAATCCAGAAAATGAATAAAAGACTCACACTCTGTCATAAACCTTTCAATAATGAATCTCCTCTTCCTCCTTCCTCAATGGCTATATATAGCAACATGACAGAGTTAAAAGCAAGGGAAGAATCGGGGTGATGGAGAGAAAAAGGAAGAGGGAGAGAGATGAGAATATGTTGCTCTCTCACCGTTCTCCCACCCTTTATCTTTCTAATGCTTCCTTTGCCCTCAGTCTCTCTCTCTCTCTCTCTCTCTCTCTTGCCTCCCCTGTGTTTCTCGCTCTGCCCGCGGTTCTGCATATGCTTGCTTTTTATTATCTGTCTAGGTGTGTGTCTGTGTGTGTATACGTTGTAATGGGGACAGTAGTAGGTCGTAGACAGAGATGTCTCGCCAAGAAAAGGGGAGTGAGGCCCTCAAAGTACACCACTGGAGCCAAATGAAGCACGGACACACACATACACACACACTTCTACTGGCCTTTTTTTAACCTTGTCCATCACCGCTCCATATAGTCTTTATGTTCGCTCTCTGCTACCTTCTCTCCTCAGTAAAAGCCCCTTCCTGTTTCTCACTGATATATTCCTCTCTGTTAAGCCTCCTCTCTCTGTCTCTTTCTCTCATGCAGCACCTCTCTGCTTCTATATCATGATCCCCTCTTTCATTCTCTCTCTCTTCTCTTTCTAATTTTTTCCCCATCTTTCATCCTCTTGCTATTTTACCGATTGTCTCTCGGACTCTCCCCCCTTCTCTCCATCCCATCTCTCTTCAGTCCACTTTTCTCTCACTGAGTCCGCCCATCAATCATCCCTATCTCTATCATGCCATCTCCATTCAATATCGAAAGAGATGCCGCATCAGCACATGCACGAGGACACTGACAGCAAGTGACAGAGTACGAGAGTATGAAAGCAAAAGGATGGATAGGAGGGGAATATATGGAAGGGCTAAATGAAAGAGAGAAAAAAAGAAAGACAAAAAGTGTCCTGTGGGCAAGGCATGACTGAAAAGAGTGAGTGGAGAGGAATAAAAGAGAGAGAAGGGGGGAAGATGTAGCAGAGGGAGGGAAACAAGGATGAGAGAGGGCAGAGACAAAGAGCACAGGAGTACTGAATGAGGGATAAAGCAAAAGAATGACAGAGGGGTGTGAGAGAGAGTATTGCGGTATTTTCTTCTCCTGAGCAATGTGTATGCTCTGTCGAAAGTAGGTTAGTGGCAGAACGCACACACACACACACACACACACACACACACATACATATATATATATATATATATATAGGGGGGGGAGTGAAAGGAAGAGAGCGGGTGGGAGATCATACTGTCACATACAGTGTGTGTGTGTGTGTGTGTGTGTGTGTGTCACTGACACACTGTATAAGATCACTATAGTCCGCACAAGCTTCCATATACTGACACACTTCACACATTTCTACACCACCACATAAGCATATTTCTCATATTTCTCACACACGTGTCGAAATTAGTCATCCTTAAATCCGACGCAGGATATCATCATCGTGGCAAGTACACACGTGTATGAAAACACACACTTGCACATACGGTATACAGACGCATACACACATATCGCAACAAAACACTCTCGTTAAAAATGTCCTTCCCTCAATAGCCTTCGCCCCATCCGTGCACACATTTTCATACATGTACTGTACACACATAGAACCACACTAGACATCACAACGCTACACTTGTCTCCCAATGGAGTCCAGACCAGCTGCTAACCTTTGGGCAGGTGCCAGCCTCCCTATTAATGAAACGATCTACTCAGTTTATTTCTGATAAACCACACTTATTTGTTTACTAAATTCACTTGAAAGGTTTGAAGAAAGAAACAAAGTCTAACAATTCACTGTCATTTACATATACTTGTCTTAATGTACTTTGCATGTGAACGTTTTTCTATTGTTTTCAAGAGGCGGACAAAAAGACAAAAGAAAATAGGTAGAAGTTGGACTGATTACTTCGCAGCCTTCCCTTTTCTCTGTCAGTTTCTTAATATGCCTCCCTCCTTGCCCCTCCCTTCCTCTTCCTCTCCCTCTGTCTCTCCCTCTGTCCTGTTACAATATGCAGCAGAGCACTGGCAGAACAGCTCAAATGATTACTTCATTTTCTTGTCACTTTTCCCTCAGAAGCACTGATTTGATAAAAATGAATGGGATTAAGCGCTGTGGTTGAAACCCATCTAATTATTTTGATAATCAGCAGCCATAAAAGATAAGGGACATGGTTGAAGCGCTATATTTTATTCCTGCCTCATACATCTTAAATAGAATCTTACGAATCACAGTTTAAATGCTCTCTTCATATTTAAAATATTGCCTTGCACGTTCACATTTGGCAACATTTTAATTTGTAAAATATGAGAGGATATAACTTATTTCAAAGTCTTTAAATTACAAAGTGATTAAATTAGTTAGCCAAGAGGAAAACATCGACAATTCAAAAGAATTCAAAAGAGTTTACAGTTTAAAGTAATAATTACTGAATGAAACTACATATATGTAATGAATTCATTCTCATAAGGATATGCAGTAATTCACTTAGCTTGTGTCTCCCTACAGTACACTCATTTAGCAGTGCAGGCCTTCACAGCAAGAAAATGGTCACATGGGATAATATTCCTCCAGAACAAAAGAACAGGATTTTGCTTTTGCATTCCACACTGTGATCAAAACGCAGTCTGACATGAAACCCAAACCAAACACATGTCCATGCCCCAGCAGGAATACAAAATAATGGAATGATTCTACATTCATCCCACTTTGGCACCATGTTTGACCGCATTGCCAATACAAATGGGAGTGCTTGAAGGCCAGTTTAGCCCTGCTTGGCTTCTCTCAGTCTGATTTAGCATCTACCAGTGTGTATAGCTCTTACAGTCGCCCACTTCTTCTGCCTGTTTATTTTCCATACGGCATATGTTGTGTCTCTATCTCACCCCTGCCACTGCCTCTCCCTTACCACCCACATAGAGCCGAGTTGTCACTTTGTACAAGATGCTGACGGTGGTGTGCGTGCGTGTGTGTGTGTGTGTGTGTACTGTGGCCTGAGTGTAGAGTAGCAGTGTAGCATAGCATGTGACATTTTTTGTGCATTAGCTATATGTTCGGGAAGCCAGTGCAGGTATGTCGGCATGAACGAGTGTCTGTATAGCCCACAGTGTATGCTGATTTAAATGTGTGCACTTGCCTGCTTTTCATTACCAATGTGTACACGTAAATGTGTGTGTGTGTGTGTGTGTGTGTGTGCATTTGGGAATGTGTGCCAGCACACCCTGCAGGTGGAGTGCAGGTTTCCAGCAGGGTTTGTCTAGTAACAGCCGCAGCACATGACTAAAGAACACAGGCATGAAAAAAAAAATCAATCCACCACAGACTCTCTCCATCTTTCTCTATTTTTCTCTCTCTCTCTCTCTCTCTCTCTCCACGTATCCAAATCCCCGAAATAGCTCTGCTCCACGTCACAGCCCCCACCCTTCCACCCCACACACACATTTTCAAAGACACACACCTAACACAAACATACACACACGTCCAAACCAGCCTGCAACTGAAACTGAATTATTCAACAGAGCCAGAATGCACAGTTAAGAGAAAGGGGAATGAGAAAAATGCTGAGGGAAAGGAGAGACAGAGAGAAAGAAAGAAGAAGAAGAGAAGAATATGATCTTCTATTCAATGTGCATAAAGTAAACAGACATAGACTAGATCTGTTGCCAACAGGTCAAGAAGTAAATCCAGGATGTTTATCTACAGATCTATTTCACTCTTTCCTACATAGATGTTCTAATAGGTCTTAAATATTATGTGACCATTAAGGCCAACAAAATGGATTCCTGGCACCATAACAATTCCCTGCCAGGTTTTCTGTATTATACGTAATTCTAGGCGATAGGATAGGACTGTGATGCCATTGACAAGAAGGACTTAAAATTCTAAACGTGACACAGCATGATTCTTGAGATTTTTAAGAGTGAATCCACACTAAACTTTTACACAGATCTTTGTGGGGTTGAACGTGACTACATCCGATGTATGATGCCAGAGCGGCGATTTCAAAATGTAGGAAGCGGCAATGGCTTGTCCAAAATGATGTAAACAATGCGCCAAGACTGCACTAAATGTAGTGCAAAACATCTGCACACACAAGATTTGGGCAGTGGTGGCTATTGATAGCACTTTTTCTATTGTGATGTAGGCCCTACTTGCTACAGAGCAGCATGTTTCCATATTGATTTTGCTTCCATTTCTCAATTGCCATATATGTTACAAGGGCACCCATCTGCAGTATATCAAAAAACAGCTAGCACAACGCATTTATCAGATTTTAGAGGATCAATTTACAATCTGAGAACAGTGTAGCTCGTCATTTTCAGTTGCTGTTGGTGAACCGTTCCTTGTCAGCACTGCATTGCACTCCCAGTTGCTTTACATTTATATTTATTCATATGCATTTGGCAACATGTTAGCCATAAAACGTGATAGGCCAATGGAATGACAGTGCTCTGTGGCTGAAAGATTGTCTTAGAAACGTCCTACTTGTCATTGGTCAAAAATCACAAAATGCATCCTCATATACATACATGCCTTCTAATAATTTATTTCTAATTCATTTATGTATTAAAATCCTGATACATAAAAACATCTGCTTTTTTATGAAATGACAGTGGTCTCCAAAGTAAATTAATTAGGTTTCTTCTATTTGTATTATAAAGTTTTGTCAGTGTTTTGATTAAATGTCATATTATAAATTTGCAGAGAGCTTGTATTATTTTGTAAAGTAATATTGTACCAAAACTATTTTGTATTGTGACACAAATGGTCTAAATTGTAAATGCATGCTTCTACCGAGTTCATCTATGAAGCTCTTTCAATTGTGTAACACAGGACACGTGTTATTATTTTCTGTGCAGTGTGAATAAAACATCAAGTCAACTTGTAAACAGGAAGAAAGAGAGAGACGGGCAGAGGCAGAGAGAAACAGAAAGAGAGAGAGGCAACTGTAGATTCCTCACTACCCTGAATGAACTCGGTGTTCCTCCACCTCTATGTAAGAACACTGTGGGAGGACAGACAGATATATTTCAGTAACACACACACATACACAAACAAGCCCACAAAAACATACACACAGAGACACGGAAAAAGCAAAACAATGCTTTGCCAATGATCAATATCATAAAGAGAAGACACAAACCTAAACATAAAGTGGGTATTTGTAGTTTTTGTAAAAAAAATAAAAATAAAAGTTATACTATTTAAATGACCAGATTCTCTATATTCAAAAAAATAATGACTGATTAATCTGGTCACTTTTTACAAAGACAACACTACAGACTACAAGAAGACACACAGCAAATAATGAGAAAAATAAAATGTATTTTGTCCAAGTGTGAAAACAAATGAAGAAAAACAATCCAAATAGATTAGGCTTTCTTATAAACTCAATTTCTAGTTCTGGCAGCGTGTAGCTACTTGTACATGTGTGTGTGTATGCTCATGTAAACCCCAGCACCGAGTGTGCCCGTAGGGACTTAGGATACAGATCAATTCACACATTTATAGGCAGATTGAGCCCAGGGGGTAGACACACGCACACAAACGCACACAAACGCACACAGAACAGGAATCGCTGCACATATGCAGACAGACACAAACACATGCACTTCTTATTGCCAACAATTATGAGCAAAGTTCAGCAAACTAAACAAGACTCGCAACTGTCAGGATGTTCTGCAAAATATCCCCAAAACTTCAAAACAATGCCTCAAATTAGCATCACAAAAGGCGGAAGCGGGCAATTAGTGGGAGGACATGACACAGCGGAGGAGAGAAAGCTGGCAGGGAGGAGAGAGGAAAAGAAAGAGTGATGGATCGGATTTGAGTGAATGAGAAAAAGTACAGGTAGTGGAACGTGAGAGGAGATGACAAAACTTCACTTCCTATCAGTCAAAGAGAGAGAGAAGAAGAAGAAGAAAGGGGGAGGAGAAGGAAAAAACTGTAAGTTTGCATTTAGGGTGTGTGGGTGGGTAGGTGGTATTAGCCCAAACTCATCCTCACCTCAAAACCACAAAACCCCTAGTGGGGTTTTTGGTCAAGATTAGGGTTATGAGGGTTAGGCATGTTACTGTTATGATAGGGTAAATCAATGCAATGGCTTTCTAAGTGACAAAAACAAGTGTGTGTGTGTGTGTGTGTGTGTTTGTGTGTGTGTTTGTGTGTGTGTGTGTTTTGGCTGCAGTGTAGCTGGCCAGCCCTGAGAGTTTGTCTTTCCACCACTTTGTGTAAAATGATTAATATGCAGACGGGCAGTTTGATTCTTGCTCTTTCTCTCTCTCCATTGTGTCTTATTAGTCTATTCCTCTCTATAATATTATACTGTTTCTGTCTTACTGACCCCCCCCCCCCCTCCTTTCACTACTTCTGTCACTCAATAGTCCACCTCTCTGTTCTGTCCCTCTACTCCAGCTGCACATTAGAACAGAAACAGAGCAGAAACAGCTTTTTACCTCATCGCGCTCTCTCTCTCTCTCTCTCTCTCTCTCTTCTTCTTCTCTTCCCTTCCCTCCCGTCCTCGAAAAGCTCATTTTACTCAACAAAGCACATAAACAGACATACACACAAATAACTTTGACTTATTTCATTTAACCCCTTTCCCAAATATCTGGAAGACTAATCATATTTTAATTTTTTCCCCCTTGATTATAATTCTGTAAACCTTCTTAACAATCAGGTCTCTATACATCAACTTGTAAACATCAGAAAAGGGAAAGACGGTTGAGGGGGGGGCAGTTCCTGTTATTTTTAGGCTGGCCTGATGTGAAAGATAAAGACTGAGGGATGTGACCAGAATGAGGAGAGTGTTTAATGTAAGAGCGTGTTTGTGAATGTATCCAGAGTTAAGAACAGTGGAAAACATAGGCAGCGTGACCCACAGAGTCCGACAGACTTGTAAACACATGAATGAGAAAATATGCATTCAAACACACAAACCCTGTGCACACACACACACACACACACACAACTAAGCTGATGTTTGTGTAGTTATCAGCTGACAGTTGCAAGCTGGAGAAAGGCCAATAAATAATTCAGATTCTGCAGTGAACGTAGATCACTGACTCTCTACATCCACCCAAAAACACCCAGGTCCCCCTCTCTCTCTCTCTCTCTCTCTCTCTCTCTGTTCCTAGGTGTGTCTCACTTTTTCCTTCGCTATGTGCGTCGCATGGTTGTAAAGAAGATGAGAGACCTCCGTGCTGATCTGCTCAGCTACAAAAACTTTGGGGAGATAAAAAAACTGCTAGTGGCTCAGACACTGAAAAATGTAAGCGGGTTCCCCTTTGGCATAATGAAGTAACACAAACAACACATCACACCGACCTGCATTTGTCAGACTCTGCAGCAAAGGCCAAATGCTTCATATATATTAGTTGCACTATAACAGCAGTGTTTGTGAAGATTTGCCGTCCTTATTTTGCAAACAAAACTTACTTTAACATAAGAAATCAAATCTATCATCTGGAGACCACTGTGCCAAATAATATATCTTTTTTATTTGTTTTTTTACCACAAACCAAGAGAAGATTTTTAAGATGCAGAAGAGGGAGGCTGACTGATCAGTGAAACAGCTGAGCCAAGATATTAAAACTCACTAGTCTTGAATGGTAATTTGAGCTCTCATTGATTCTGGGTTATATAGATTTGGAACTGGGAGATTAAGGCACCGCTACTCACTCACAAGCAGCACACAACACATACAAAAAACGAATGGCATGTTCATAGATTTAGTTGTTAATAGACATCTTTTCTAACTTAATATCTTTGATTTGATGTCACACTATGATTATAAAAAGGGTGGTTAATTTATAAAACACATTACTTGTATTATATTTCATACTGAGCTCACTGTTACTATAGATAGATAGAACATATTGACTTCCTCTCCATTTACAACAGCAGGAGAAAACACACATAAGTGTGCGCTGATGACACAGGCAACACCATATGGTGTGTGTGTGTGTGTGTGTGTGTGTAGTGTATGTGTGTGGGGGAGAATATGTGTGTGTTTGTATGTTTGTGTACATACTTGCGGGTGCTAAAATGTGTGTCCTGCAGAGGAGCATATTATGAACTTAGCTGGTACTTAACTACATACTAAACTAAATACCTTAAAATACATTTGAAGAGTTACATGGTTTACAGTAACTTCAGTGTATGACATCTGGGTCAAATGGGCATTTAGGGTCAAAGGTCAGACAGCCAATGGGAATTGTATTTCCTATAGGATGACCCATTTAGTTTCAACTTTCTTCCAGCATGTAAAATATGTTATTTCTGAGCACATTAAAAGGACAACTCAGTTCTGATTTAATACTCTTTAAGGCTCTAGTGCTCTTTGAAAGTAGCCTTAGATGCTAACGTTAGCGTTGCTAACTTCATGTTGACTGCACGTCGCCTTGACAAATTACTCGCAATGTATTTGGTGCGATGAACACTTTAGAATATAACATATTTAATAATAAAGGATTTTATTTTCCGGAAAGTGGGTTGTTCTAGCCGGGAGGTATTTGATGTTGTACGTAGCCAGATAGCAGGAGGGGGCGAGTCAAACGCGCACATATTCGCTTGAAGGACAAAGGCGCACATTACAAAAAACAAGCCAGTATTCAAACAGTGAGAATCAAATAATAGCATTAAGGATGGCGGAACTACCTACAGCCAATGGCTCACAAAGGTGAAAGGCTTATGTGTAAAATGTGCAGTAGGTCCTACATTATATACATTTAAACAACAATTCTATGTCTGTGGGATACTTTATATTGCTTTTCAAAATAAAATAAAAAAATTAAAAATGTATGGAAATCACTGAAAAACTGTAAACTGTAAAATGCATTATGTTAATTAAAATGTCCCAATATGTGGGACTGAAAATAACAATGAATAGTAAATCGTTATGTTGTTAAATAATGTCAGCCCAGAAAATACATGTTTTACGACAAGCATGTGGAAAGAAACCATTTTCAAAATGCAGTCTGGTTTATTCAAAGGTATTATTTCTGTAAATGTAAAGGCATTTTGCTGAAGTAGGCCTACCTGTATTGTAAAGCATACACTAATTATTAACAAATATGAAATTCTGAGACCGAATAGTTCCAGTATTTATTTCAAACTCAGTGAAACAGATAAATGCTGGTAATAATTGTATTTTACAATTACAAGGCACTATTTGTATACCACTACAAGAACATCGCACAATAACAGGCCTGAACTCTGTAATGCTAATTCTAATTAAACAACCAAATATCTGCCTACTGTATCTAAATGTGGATGAGAGAGAATAGTTATTTATATGGTACTCCCATGGGTCCAGAGTCAGTTCATAACTAAATAAAGCCGCAGGTCATAATTTTGCTGAATAGTGAATGCAATGAGATGCATAAATCTGGTGAATCAAAAAGGTGTTTCAATCACCATTCAGTTGAATCCACCAAAAAAACAAACATGCTTCTGGTAACACTGTTGTTGGCTGCAGGCTTTAATGTGTCGTCCACAGTTTCTCTATTTTAATGAACTATACCACTGATATCTCTGAGCCCTTTTCTTCATTGTGTTATGCAATAACCTTTATTTTAATGTTGACCATCAAGCAGTCAGTAAAGGACAAATGGCAGATACTGTATTACCACTGAGAAAAAAAACACTTAACATTTTAGATGTTTTAAATCAGTAGTTTTATTTTGCCCCTCATCTTGTTTTGGGTCCATTAATGTTCAGTGTTTGCCAGCATGAGCCTTATGTGATTTTTTTCCAACATGATACAGCTATAAAAGTACCCATCTTTTATTTATGGTGATCTTTAGTGGGGGGATTGCTGGTGTGGATCAGAAATTTTCTCTTTGACCCCAGCATGAAAAAAGGATGGCAGTTCAAATGCAGTTTTCACAAATGCACCACTTTAAAGGCATGCCATGTCTGTAATATGTCAAAGGATAGAGACAAAATTATTATTTTTTCAAACCCAAATGGCCTCTGTCCCCATTGATAATACTCAGAGTATTTGCAGGGTTTTAATACATGTACAATGAACAGTTATGACAGCTACATAGCACACTGTCCAAATCTTCCTTCACTCGCTCCAATATAAAGTTTCTTTCAATTATTTTGGATCTTACGCTTCTATTAGTAACTGTTACGTCACAGTTTGGCTTTGGTCATGTTTGTTTTGTTCCGATTGAACCAGTTGCATAACAGCACATCAGCTGATGAGACACTGAACATCTTGACACAGTCCACAGTGGTGCAGTGGTGTCTGGAGTTACCTGAGATGATCTTATGTTTGACATGGGCATTGTGACTCTACCACCTCAAGCAGAGTGAGAACCTCTTAAACTGACTCAAGCTTTGGCACATTAGGTCATTTAGAAGGACCTAATCCATACAAAGGACAATCAAACATGAAGCAGAAAGATATAACTAAATCCTGATTGTTAATGAGACCTTTAGTAGAAAAAGTTTCAAAAGATGTAGTGGGATTTGTCTTTGAAATATCGATTGAAGGAGTCTCAAAATAGCATTTCATTATGAAACCCATTTTGTTTCTTCTTCTAGCCTCAGCTTGGTTAGTTGTCCCACATTAAGCCACACAATAATATCATCTGTATCTCAAACCTACTCAAGGTTGCCCACAACAGACCAAGTGAAACAGAGGAGGGACAGTATAACATGAATCTATTCCCTGGGTAGGGGGATAAAATGTTGTACTACAGGTACACCTCACAGTTTCTTACAATCCAATAAACAACACCACAAAACATAGCTTCAGAAATTACCAATAAACTGAATCAGCATCCTGACACAGTCTCAACAAATATTGAACAATATAAGTGTCACGAAGGCAGAGCTATTGTGCTGGATTACATTAGATTGTAGTGCTCATGTTATTGTATCAAACACCACAATTGGTGTTTGGACTTTGTGCCTGATCCCAAATAGATACATTATTGCAAAACAGCCGCTTTCCAAGATCATCATTGACATACCAAAATGAATTTTCTACAAACAAGCCAGCCTCACTAAAGTGACGTTTTACATTTTAACAACATTATCAATCTCATCCGTTTCTTGCAGCTATAAGTTTAGCCAACAATAGCCGTGCAATCACTCTACTGAAACCTTGAAATTCACTAATACATACTTGATATTTCAAGATCGGATTAACCTGATCATAAAATATAAGAATTTTATCTAGAACAATGCTTCTCAACCCATTCATTTCACAGTTGGTGTTTACAGTAAGCTATAGTTCCATTTCACCCCTATATTCTTTGGGCTATCCTGCCTTCACCAGACCCATCTCCACCTGTGGACATGTCCCATGCTTCTAAATATACTGCTGGATAAAAAGATAAGAAAATAGAGAAAACAATATTGCATCTTTTACTTCAAGATGTTTTAAGCTATCTAGGACCAGCTACATGACAGTTTATGCAGTGACAAGCCTTTTCTTTCACAGCAGGCTACTTGTCACAGTAGGAAAAGCACAGGTGTTACCAATAATATTAAAGAAGACTTTGTTTTATTCATGTGTCCCAGCAAGCCATCAATGTGACAATGAGCCAGCATTTCTATCAGTATGCAAACACAAGGGGTCGGCATTTTTATTAAACTGGAAATACTGTTTATACAGAGGTTGACACGTAAGCAAGGGACACATCCTGACTAATAACTCAAATGACACCCGAATCCCAAAACTTTTTTTTTCAAAGGTAAGAAATCCACTATATGAAAGCATTGTACAAATGATTAGTTTCATTCAAAATAAAATGTATTAAAAAGACTACATGAAGGTTCTTTTCTCACTAACACACGTCTGCCATTTAGATGGTGAATAGAGATGATTCAGAAGCACTATAAGTAGCTCCTGCATTTCACCAGAGAAGCCCAATTAGTGTGTGTAGTTATGTCACGGCTCAAGCATCAGCATGGATCAATACAATCATTACTCCAATTTCCCCTCTTGTCATTAACACTCACACAGAAACTTACTTCCACATTTGCATGCATTCACACAGACATACAGAAATCCGGCGAAAATTCTGCAAATACTGAAATCACTTGCTATTTTTCTCCAGAATGGTGCAATATGTGTTGGTTTCATGAAAGATGAAAATGCAGAGAAATGCTGGAAATTTAACACTGTCACACTCAGTGGGTGTAGTGCGGGGGGGGGGGGCGGGGGGGGGGGGGGGGGGGGGGGGGGGG